>JAOVVI020002081.1:0-22059 GCA_028571085.2 Nepenthes alata
AACATGAGACGCCCATACCCTGGCTTACTACAACCTCTGCCTATACCATCCAAACTTGGTCTACCATCACTATGGATTTTATAGAACATTTACCCACTTCCAATGGGAAAGATACTATCATAATAGTGGTCAACAAATTCACTAAATATACTCACTTCCTACCTTTGAAACACCCTCTTAATGCAGCTGTGGTAGCTAAGAATTTCTTACATAACATTCTCAAACTACATGGTTTATCCAAGGCTATCACATCAGATAGAGAAACTTTTTACAAGACTATTCTAGCAACAACTTTTCAAGCAACTTGGCACCAAACCTCACTTATCAACGGCTTACTACCCTCAAGAGGATGGTCAAACTGCAAGAGTAAACCAAAAATTGGAGTCTTACTAATGCGGACATCCAAACTATACCAAATTAGAAAAGATTTATTTTAATTCCTTTTGATTTTATTTTATTTAAAAGATTACGATTTTATTTGATTTTATTATGTTGCAATTTTATTTAATTTGCCTTTATTTGATTTTATTTTATTTTAGGAAGTTTTTTTATATTTAGTTAGGAACTTATATTTGTTTCCAAATTATCCTAGGACTAAAGTTCTCCATATAAGGACCTTAATTTTATTATTTGAATTAATGACTGATGAATGAATGAATATTTTGAGAAAATGAATGCAATTGGTTATTCGTGACTTTCCCCTCCTCTCCCCCTTGGTTTGATCTCTTTCTTGCCTCTACCCCTCTAATATTATTCTTGTCTGTACCCCTCTATTACTCTTTTCTATACTTTTTTCCTTCTCCATACATCAAATTGGTATCAGAGATAAAATCCTACCCTTTTACTTTCAACACCATCACCACCCCACCAACAACTACATCATCCCTACTAGTAACATCCACATCCCCACCAGCATCGGTACCACCCCACCAGCACCGCCATCCACTTTCCATCCTGCCACATTCGTCATGTGCAACCAGCAGCATCACTAACTCTGCCGCCCGCTGTCCCACCACCCATTGGCCACCCTACAAAGGTCTTACTGTGCATCTGCCGGTCCATCTCCACCACCACTGCCTCCTCTTATATTGTCAAAAATAAAAAGGTGATTTTTAGCGCCCCCTCTGTCACACAAAAAAAAAACGGTGTTCTGTTTTTGAAAAAAAAAAGGAGAAGAAGAAAGCAGCAGACGAAAGAGACGTTCACTGTCTTTGTTAAAGAGAGAGAGAGAGAGCACAGCAGCAGAAAAGCACGAAGCGGCCGCTGAAGCCGATCGGAGCCGCACCGCCAAAGGCCGGAGCAACAACCTCCCCACGCCGCCACTGACCACCGCAATCACCACCAATCCAGTCGCCGTCAAGTCAAGCCAAACCACAGCCCAACCCAAAACCCAAGCCTTCACCTTCCTTCAGGAGAAAAAAAAGAGTGAGAGAAGGCCCGAATTGGAATTAGGTTGAGCCGATTCTCCGTCTACATTTTCGTTGTCTTCACCTTCTCACCATCCTCTTCGTCATCATCTTCAACGTCACTTTCAATGCTGTCGAAGTCGCTCGTGTCGCCACCGCCGTCGCCGCCGCGAGTAGAGCATTTGCACCGTTGCCCTCCGTGCGAGGTGTGAAATGGGCTATGAAGCCCGAGTGAGGTAAAAGGCAGCAGGCAAAAACATAAGGAAAAAAAAATGAAGAAGGGCGCGTGGAAAAAAAATTAAAAAAAGGAAAAAAAAGCGAAAAAAAAGAAAAAAAAAGAGCAAAAAAAAGAGAGTAAAAAAGGGAGAAAAAAATAGAAAAAAAAAAACAAAAAGGACAAGAAAAAAAAACTCTCTTATGCAGGTTTAGATGACATTTTTTATTGCACATCTTCAGATGACATTGGCAACTCAATCCAATTTCGGCTCCCCTCTCACATATCTATCAACGTTAGAGGCCGCTTACACTGCTGCTCGGCTTGCGGATGGAAAGTTCAATACATAAATTTAAACTTGACAAAGTCGAGTTCCAGCAACTCGAGAAAAATTGATGCAGACATCCAAAGTATACCAAATTAGAAAAGATTTACTTTGATTCCCTTTGATTTTATTTTATTTGAAAGATTACGATTTTATTTAATTTTATTATACTGCGATTTTATTTGATTTGTCTTTATTTGATTTGATTTTATTTTAAAAAGTTTTGTCATATTTAGTTAGGAACTTATATTTGTATCCAAATTATCATAGGACTCGAGTTCTCTATATAAGGACCTTAATTTTCTTGTTTGAATTAATTATTGATGATTGATGGATGAATAAATGTTTTTAGAAAACAAATGCAATTGGTTATTCGTAACTTCCCCCTCCTCTTCCCCTTGGTTTGATTTCTTTCTTGTCTCTACCCCTCTAATCTTTATTCTTATCTCTACCCCTCTATTGCTCTTCTCTCTACTTTTTCCCTCCTCCCTACATCACTTACCTCAGATGCATCACTAGCTAAAAACCCAAGAATTGGTGTCACTACATCCCTCTTATAAAATGGTGATATAATTCCACTTTTCATAATGCCATCCAAATGATTACTTTCGAAGCTCTTTATCAACCTCCTCACTTACCAATGAACCATCCACAAGATACTCCAGTAGCCACCGTATATACAGTTCTCCAGAATGGACTTAACCTCAATCACTATCAAAGAACAATTGCTGATTTCACAGAATTGAATGAAAAACCTTGCTGATAAGCACAGGACTGATAGAACTTTTGAAGTTGGAGACCTAGAATATCTCAAGTAACGGCCATACTACAGACAGTCCTACGAGGCTCTCAGAAGATCACTAAAGTTGGCACCAAAACACTATTGACCATTTCCAGTAGAAGCAAAGGTGGGCAAGGTAGCTTATCGACTCACTTTGCCCAGTCATTGCAGCTGCATCCAGTATTCCATGTCTCATTACTTAAGCAGCATATTGGCAACAAGCATCAAACTTGCCAACAATTTCCACTTCTTAATGGTCAGGATTCCTTTCTCAAAACTCCACCGAAAGTTTTGTCTACCAGAACTATTACCAGGAAGTTTCTCACAGTTAAACAATGGCCCATTCAATGGACCAGCTTAGATGCAGCAGAAGCAACTTGGGAGGATTCTGCATTAATCTCAAAGCAAAATCCATCTTTCTATCCTTGAGGACAAGGATTCTTTCCACAAGGGAGCATCTGTTATGTGAACCAAGTAAGCAGAATGAGCAACAAACAGGTACATTACTCGCACAACAACTACAAGAATCAAGATGACACTTTAGAAACTAACAGAATCAGAATCAGTTCTGTAACAGATTTAACAGTCAAATATGGCTGTAATAAGATGGTAGTAGGTATGGATGAATGGATAAGATTTATTCATGAATGGATAAGTATAAGAGTAAGTGAATTGTAAACAGAACACATGAATTGAAGCAAGTGTAATTTCTGAACTCTCTGGTTTCTTAGGAAGCAGATCAGAGTTCTTGATTCTTCTTGTCTATGCCTTGTCTACATTCCTTCCTTCTCTAAATCCTAATCCCATCTTCTGTTCCTCTTAATCACCATTAGTAATAAGAGAATTAGCCTCTTTTATTACAGAATGATTCTCAGGAGTAGTTCCAAACAAACTATTACATTGGGAATCATAAAGCCAAATTTGTGAGGGTAAACAATTAATCGGTTAAACAGTTGTCGATAAAACCTCTACCGAGAATTTAGTATGCAAAAACAATTCGATTAACAAGATACAAATAACATCCAAAAAATGACAGCTCTTATGCTTGGCAACCCCATTTTATTGTATAGTATAAGGGCAGTATCGTTGGGAAAGTATGCCTTTTGTGTTTAAATAAGCCCAAAAATCATTTCACATATATTCACCTTCAGAATTTGAGCATAAGACTTTAATAAGCATCGAGAATTGTATTTCCACATAAGCAACGAACACTTGAAAGATAAAAAGTACCTCATCTATAGAGTTAAAAAAAATATATACCCAAGTTAAACAACTATAGTTATCAATGAACATCATAAATTACTTATAGCAACCATAAGAAATAACTAGACTTATACCCCATATATCGGTATAATCAATCTCAAAACTCGTAGAAGTACGGTTACTATGCAAAGGTAATGATTTACTTTTACCAAGCTTACAAGAGGCATAATCAAATAGCATGGAAAATGATAAAAATGAATATTTATTATCCAAATCACCATGTTTGATGAGATAAGTCAAAAATTAGAATTGGGATGTCTCAATCGTTTATGCTAAACATTATTGTTATAAGTAATAGCAATACAAGCTAAAGAAATGAGAGTATGAACAACAAGTTTAAGAGGAAATAGATGTCCCACTTTAGGCCTCTTTGCAATCACCTTCCCAAGCCCTTGATCCTACACAAGATAACTATTGCAAACAAAATGAATCTCACCATTATATCAACCGATTGTCCAATAGAATTCAAAAGTCAAATAATCCTAGATATACAAAGATATTGCTCACCTTCATACTTATGAGCATCATATAAGACATCTACATTGCCTTTCATATGAGTCGAAACCACTGAGTCAATCAACCAATTAAGGAGCAATTTTTACTTACCTTGAAGTCTTAGTACATCGAAAGCATATACAATCATTTATTATACCATCTCGAGAGTAAGAGAAGATGAATGAGCATTATATGGCTAATTATTAACAAAAGGGGCCTGGACACTAGCGGAAGTAGATTAGACATAATTGTGTAAAGCTCAAGCTTATCTATCTTGAGGCCAAACATGACAATCCCTAATGATGTGCGCTCCTTTTTGCAATAATTATAAAATTTTTACAGTAATTCTTTACAACATATCGATACTCCTTACAGCTATAGTACTATATCTGAGACTTGAACTTCTCTTGTACATAAGATGCATATGTCAAGCTAACTAGCTCAAAAAATACTGTCTTGTAACATGCTAATCTAAGTAGCCAGGCATTAATCTTCACAAATAAATTCTCTTAATCAGATATCAAAATATGGAACAGGATTGCAAATAAGAAAACTCACTCATGTAGTACAGAATTCTTGTCTTAGTTTCATCATTAACTGATCTCTTAGACTCTTTACATAAACTTCTTGCAGTATTGCAAGTACTACCTTAGGAACTTTAGAATGAACAATTCTAGTGTATTCATTCCATAAATTAACAAATTCAGCATAGAATAGTTCAATATAAAGATTGCCTTGTTTAAAATTAGCAATCTCTAAGTTCAATTCAAATTTTTGAGTCTTCTTTTCTTGATCATAAATGTGTCGGAGATAACCTCACATCCCATTAGCAATGGTTAAAAATGGAAGAATATTCACTATATGTAATTCAATGGATCCTAGCATCCATGGCACAACACGAGCATCCTTGCTCTCCCATTGATTAGGCTCCTTTATTTTAGTGGGTACTCTAAATGAGCCATCTAGGTTACTTCAAAGTTCCTTTCCCTTTACAAATATTTTAAATTAGAATTTCTAGGTGGAATAATTTTTTTCATTAAAATAAACAATAAAATTTTCTCCTAATATTATAAATTATTAGTAAGAGAAATTTGAACCTTGGTTGCAAAATACTCCACAAATAAATACTCCACGTCACCTGGTAACCCTTTCTTCGTAAGACTAAAGCACAAGAATCCCTAAGTTACGATTCATGAGACTAAAGATGCTCTAATAGCCACAGAACTTGGAGAGAGATGTTTCCAGATTTGATTTCTAAATTCGAAGGAAAGATGGATCAAAGTGAAACCCAACACAATGACATAGAAAGGAGAGATTACCCACATTGTCATAGTCTTCTTCTCCACTATTTCTCCTCTTCGCATCAAATCAGAGATTGGAATCGAGTTGATAATGAAGCTACACTCGCACCAAGATGATTCGAATACAGCTCAAAAGATCGATGAAGTTGAAGGTTGAGAATGAGATAAATACCAAATTTGTTGCGCTTTGCCATAATCGAAGCCTTACATGATTAAATTGTTTGAAACGAGAGACACACAAAATGAATTTCTCTTAGCAACAAAAGAGGATGAATCAAGAAAACATAACCAGGACTAAATATATTAGGTAAATCACCAAAGAAAACCAAGATGACTAGAAATAAAGATTTAGAATCGATTCCAAGGTAATGGCTCTAACACCGTGTCAATTGGTCTAAATGCTCTCAATTGAGGATTTCCTTTCTCATTAAATAAAAAATGTCTTCCCTAATTGTAGCCAATTACAATCAACCACCTTCCTAATTTATATCCTAATTATAATCAATTGTAAACAATCAATCAAAAGAATCTTAACAAAGGAAAATATATACAATATATGGTAACTGTGATTATGTAAATTCTATCGACAAAAAATGTATGTGTCACGAGATATGGGGCGTCTTAATGGCTCGTGATGCCCTTCGAGTTGCCACGTGCTCCTTCAACATTCTACATGTTAATAAAGCAAGTGTTCCATATGAACCTAGACAAAAATCATGGTGGTCTACGTGGATAACATTGTGACGTACAGTTTAAGCCTAGAAGATCAATTGAAGTATTTAAGACTTTCATCTAAAAAGTTGAAGGAGAACTATCACTCCGTGAAATGTGAGAAGTCCTCTTTTGCTCAAGAGAAGATCAACCTCTTGGGCCACTTGGTGGGCCATGATCAGATTAGAATGGATACAAAGAGGGTGCAAGCTACTTCCAATTGATAAGTCCCAACATGTGAGTAGCTAGCAGTGGGGCATTGTCTCAAAATATGGAGACACTATTTACTCGGCACTAAGTTTGTAGTAAAAATTGATACCTTGCTACCAGCCACATCCTCACATAACTAAAGATGACTTCAAAGCAAGCACAATAATAAGAGTTCTTAGTATAAATCAACTTAGACCTAGAGCAAAACCTATACACTGCAACCAGGTGGAGATTGGGACTCACTTCCATGTCTCAAGTAGCTCACCTACGATCAAGCAAGATATGATCGAGTATTAGAAACCGGTGGGGTTACTAGGACCCTTCACCATCCCTAGTGGACCGATAGGAGGTATGTCCCCAAACTTTATCACTGGGCTTCCTAACGTTACTAAGCACTCAACCATCTTGTTGATCATAGGATACTTTACAAAGTATGCCACTTTTGTTTTAACATCAAAAAAATTGTTTCGGGGATGAGACAATGTCCCTTCAAGCATATCGAAAGCACTGGTGCATGCCTTAAATCATTATAAGTGACAAAGATGGCCACTTCTTTGACACCTTTTAGTTATAACTCTTCGGTCTGCTCGGTTCAAACCTGAATATATAATCGAGTTAACATCCTAAAATTGACGGTAGACAAAGACTCAATGGCCTACTAGAGGAGTTTCCATGCCATTTTGTCACCAATCATAAGGATTGTGTGAAAATCCTTGATGTTGCTCAATTTTGCTCTAGCGCTCAAAACTAGTGCTCTTTTTCGAATAAGAGCACTTTTGAGATGAGGCAAATCAGCATCCGCTTCTTCCACACAGTGTAGCTAAGCCACATAAA
This sequence comes from Nepenthes alata, assembly GCA_028571085.2. Classification (NCBI taxonomy): domain Eukaryota; kingdom Viridiplantae; phylum Streptophyta; class Magnoliopsida; order Caryophyllales; family Nepenthaceae; genus Nepenthes; species Nepenthes alata. The sequence continues at coordinate 7,541 of JAOVVI020002081.1, forward strand.
ATGAAGTGTTCTTGTGCTTACAACTTCACCGGAGTGAAGGCATAATAAGGAGATTGCCAATGCCTACTTGAAGAAAGTTTCTTATCAAATGAAGTCGTCGGCGGATAGAAAAGGTGGCCTATGCAATTTAATGTGGGGGATCTTGTATTGGTAAAAACTTTCTAAAAATAGTGTGGCTCCTAAAAGAAAAAGACAAGTACCTGCCTACTTCAGATATTTGAAGGCTTTCTAGATCCTCGCTCAAGTAGGGAAGGCTTCGTACTGAATATGTGGGACCCAGTTGATATAAGAAAGGAAAAGAAGAAACAAAACAAAAAAACAAAGGGAAGGAAGCAGGTTGCCATGTTAGGCCACCAGTCTACAAGCGGGAAAGAGGCAGCATGTGATGACCCCTTTGCAGCTGCCCCACAATGAATAATAAACAGTAAACGGGAGCATCTTAGCTAATTTTCCAGCGTAAGAAGGAAAGGCAGCCAAGAGAAGAGGAAGAGAAATGGGAAAAGATAACCAAGAGGGAGCCAATAAGAGGAAATAGATAAAATAGGGAGAAGGCTCTATGCTTGACATTTTAAGGTAATTTTTTTAACTTAAGGATAAGTAGACATATACACAAGTCTGAATAAAAATGATTTAATTTCAAATGTTTAACCTTGATTTGATGTTTTCTTGAGAATTATAAGAATTTTAAGTGTATTATGATTCATAATTGGGGGAAATGGTTTGTTGGAATTATTTTAGAGGTTTCAAATTTATTTATGTAAATGATGAGAAATTAGAGTTGGGTATCACGGAAATAAGATATAGTTAGGTTATTTAATGACATAATTTAAGTGAAATATGTTAAGTATGCTAAACTGAAGATGATCAAATTAAAATGCTATGCAAGTTTAATTGAAGACCGGAGATGAAAAATGGAGACATGATTCTTAAATTTTTCAACTTTTAGAATGAAAGGAATATTATATATATCTAAGCATTCTTGGGTTATATTCTAATTTAGATTAACAACCAAATATAGCAAGATATATTTTAATATAAGTGAGGATTTGGAGCTAGATTCCACCTTGGGATTCAATGAGTAAGCTAAGCATAACATACACAATTCAGGTGAATGGATAATAAAATTTACATGAACATTTTCAATCTAATGGATCATGTCTACAAATTTCTTTTAAAACTTGAAAAATAAATAATATGCCATTACGTTTATGAAAATCTCTATATAATTTCTAATCAATAGTGCTTTGGAACATGATTTTATCTTCAACAGGCATGTTTTATATTTATGACATGAGCCTTGAATGAATGTATCATTCGTACATTGCTCATATGAGATCTTTGGGAGTCCATTTGATGTACATGAATTTTTTGGGACGTATGCTAGATGTATTTGCTCTTTCAGAGCAACTCTACGCATGTGTACGACCATGATAAACAACATAACATGATTATATGATTCCAGATATTATATGTTACAAAATTTTCATACAGGGCTCAAAGTTTGTGCTAAAAGATATTCTAGACAATTTTTTTACGAATTATGTACAAATATATTAACATTAATGATTACTTCAACCTTTAATATATGTTGGCTACTTATCAGAAAATTAGTAAGTATAAACCAAGCTAAATAAATTTTTATATAATTTTTTTCTAGTATCCATGTATTTTTGAAAATATTTATATAAATTTAGTTTGAATTTCACATTGTAAAAACACTATATTTTCCATTGTGAAAGTTGGGACATTTTAATATATATATATATATATACTAGTACTAGATGACAAAAGGCTTAAAACACTCTATGTTAGGGAATTTATTCAATGGATATTCCCTCATATTTGAATGTTTTCTATTGTTAATGATTACTTGCTTGTATTTGTGTGCTTTTAATTAGCGACTTACGTATATTTTATGTACTCGACACTATTGCTTGCTCGTGGTTACATCCGAGATAGACCTTCAAACGGAAGTATTTTTAGGGGTGGTAAACTTAGCTATCATCCAGCTCTAACAAGCACAGACATGCCGCATGGTTTTGGGGCTATAAAAATAGGACCATGACAACTAGCAACCTAATCACCATCGTTGCTCCAAGCATAGTAACAATTTCATCTTTAAGAAAAACACCATCAAACAAAAAGCAATCCAAATCATGAAGGGTACCTAACTAGATCCATCAATTCTAGGCCTAAAAACATAAGGTGGAGAAAATAAATTCTTTGAAAAGAACAAATTTCGCAATCTCTAGTCTCAATAGAGCTTATGTTAACAAATCTACGCTAAGCGACGCCCATCCTATGAAAATATCTCATGTTCTCATCACCTTCTTTAAGCCAAACACCACAACACACATGACTTTTGCCTTCATTTACAATTTCATTTATTTATTTGGAGGCTTGAATCTTCCAGATAGTGGTGTTAATTTAGGCTGCCAATATATCAACATGCCATGCTAGCACGGCACAAGATAAAAATGTCCTGACCCAGCACGGCACGTGACCCAATTGTGCTAGGCCTGGCATGCCTCTAGACCGTGTTGGTTTAGGCACTACTATAAAAAATAAAAAATATATAAAAAATAAAATTAAAGAAAGTATTATAAAAAAAAATACATCACATTTTTTTTTATTTTGTAAAATATTTTTAATTTTATAATTAACAAAAGCAGAAAAAAAATACATCTAATGACAACTCACTTATTTTTAATCTTCACTTAAAAATCTACTTGTACCGCTATTGCTACTTCTAGAGTTATTCTCTTCACTGGAACTCTTTGACCACCAAAGCTGAAGGCTAACTTCGATGACACTGTATTTGCTAATGGAACTAAGAAATCTCGTGCCATTGCTTCAAGCACAGGAAATGTGCGCTTGTTAACCGTCCACTGTACCATTGCTACCACTAATGCTGCTAGGCACTAAGCTAAAATTGCTAAATTCAACCATTGCTTTGCAACTGGCTAAAATGGGCAAATTTCGGTTTTCTTTTTGAGTCAATTTGGCCTATAAATATCATTATCTACCTTTATCTAATTTCACACTTACCATTTATCAAATTTCACACTCCAAACCTCCTCTTATTACTGACTGATTCTTCTCATGATTTACCGTTATTTGTGATCTAATTATATTCTAAATTGTGTTCTATTTGTTAAGTTATTATTTCTTTATTACATTTTCGTTTAGTTCCTTAGTATATTTTTGTTATAGCCCAAAACTTTCACAACGATCAATCACAAGCACAAACTAGTAGTTCTACACCCAATCCATCCTGAAGAAAATGCCAAAGTAAAATTTGTGATTTATTCGACTTAGTGATACATGAAGGTGAACAAAACATCTATTTGTAAAACATGTAAAAATAATTACAATTATCACAATATCTAATACACTGGAGATTTAACTTATGAAGAAACATGAACAAAAGCAGCAATGGGAAGCAACACATGGAGAATTGACATTTGGTGGTGGTGGTGCTAATGAGATTCACTATGATTTCACATGACTGATGCAATTTTTTAAAAAATCTGAATAACGGGTTGTGCCATGCACAGCGCATGGGCCAGCTAACATGGGGCTTGGTACAAACAGAAGAGTTGGGTCATGCCAACATGGCCTATAACGGCTAGGCCATGCCATGCCAAGCCACGCCATGCCACAAGCGGCACAGCCAAGTTACCACCTCTACTTCCTACTAACATGAAACAGAAGAATGGCTGCTCCTTAAAGTTCAATTTTCAACACCAACGGACAACTTTCACTTAGTAGTCAAAATCACTGAATTCCCACTTGTTCTGAAGTTTTAAATGATTTTTTAAATTTTAAACTTTTAAATTCAGAACTATTTCAGCTAGTTACCGTTTATTTTTCTCCTCCAATCAGAGATCCTTCTAGCCTTATGTGACATGTTTAAAACCTGAATGCTTTCAAACTTTATACATTCTGAACATTGAAAGATAGCAAGTGATCAGAAACAAAACCCAATTTTGAAAATTGGCCCACATCAGAAAAGACTTGAGATCAGATGAGATATGGAACCTGTCAATTCCTGACTTTGCAGGGCCATTGCCACTATGAACCCAAGTAAATTGGTGCCCTTCCCAAGGAAGCTCGATGGGTCCACACTACGAGATGCAATGCTTACATTCAGAGATGGAAAGGGAGCTCCTGCTGCTAGTATTCGCACTGAGACTGATAAAACCTTGTCGAAGTCACTACCCACCACAACCCAAGAAGCCCACATTGACTTTATAAAAAACCATTTTGGCTCACAACTGTCTTCTATTAACCAATTGCCAGAAGCATAAACACCAGCAAAAACCCAGTGAATGTTGCCTTTAACAGCCACAAAGACCATAGAAACAGAATGGCTTCCCACAAACTGTACACATTGAAAAACTCAGCTGTCCGATATCACCATAATCCTGTCAGCAGCCCAAACAAAATCCAAACAAAGGCCAATCCACAAGCCTGCATTCCCGCAAAAATCTAACCAGCTGCATGCTAACATCACATACTATTCTTGTAGGCAAAATATGGAAGTATCACATTCCTGCAGAGTCGATCTTCAAAAATTTGCTAGTACCATTTAACCCCTAACATTTCAAGATCACGTTTGAAAGTCATCATAAATTATGAGAATTACAGTCACCATGCCACATTCTTCAGAATGGGTCATCTGATACACAAATTGCTGATGTTTTGGTTTTCAAGAAGTGTCAGATATTCTCAAATGGCTATGCAAAGAATTAACCAGGCAATAGGCACCATTAAAATATTCTACATAAAATTGAAAACTTAACAGACAGGCATATGACAACTAAGAACAACGAACTGTTTTTCCATCTAAATACATTGGCCGCAGATACTATAGAAGAAAAACCACAAAGCAGAACAGGCTATACAGGGGAGCTTATATCTGTTCCTTTTTTTTTTTTTTTTGGTGTCTTGCCGCATTACGTCGGTACTACATGATGAACAGACTGTATTACAAATCCATGTGGATCTATGTGAGGTGATTAACTGATTATAAATAGATAAACTGGATCACAAGCACAACACACTCATATGTTCTGCTAAGACTATATGCTAGCCAAAGGAAAATCTTCCATGACATTCAGGAGAATAAGTTATAGTTGACCATGTTCCACAGAGTCCAACATGAAAAAATAAGCCATACAAACTCATCTGTCTTTCTATTAATAGAAAGAAGTGAAGGATGTCAAGGACGATCTTGAACCTACGAAGCTAAGTAATACATCAGGACCAAAAAGAATATCAAAGCCAAAAGCAACAATTGACTTTGGAAAATATAAGCCCAGGAATCGGTACCTTTAACAGACCAAGGTGATGTGCAGTAGCTTTGTTCTTTTGTGTCCTGGCCATCTGCTAGAAGCAACAAGATTATAATACCAACAAAATTCACATAGATGCAGATATTGCTGGAAGAAAAAACCAAATATAGAAGTAGATTTCTTGATATTGCAATTACACATTCACGAAGTCTCTCTCCATCTGTGTGTGTGTGCACGTGCGCCAGAGAGTGGCAGCAACAGAGAGAAAGTAGGAAGATATCTTGCTAGCCTTTCATCAAAACACAAGTATATTGAAAATGTTGTCAATTACAAATTTATAAATAAAAAAATCTTTGAATTCTTCCCCTCCTCCAGGCCTTTTATACATCGTTTCATAGCTGAAAAAATCAAGGTTTTAGTCTCCCATCCCATTATGTGTTCAGGGTAAGTAAAAAGTTGTATTACTTTCCCATATATGTGCGAAAAAAGAGGTTTGATATAATTGGACATCCCACCGCAAACAAAACTAGACGAATACCCAATGTGAAACCCCAAAACTAGAGAAAAAGTGAAAAGGCCACTAGAACAACAGAAAAATAACAGATCCTTTACATTCATTATTGACAGGTAAAATTTTACTCCATCTCAATTCTTGAATGTCCTCCGATAAATCAATTCTTAAAACCGCTCAAATTTTGTCTTGTTTACCTTTATTCAATAACAAGAAACAATCCAAAAGACATAATTTGACTGCTAAAGCAAATTTCGACTGCTAAAGCAATTGGTCAGTATAAAATGAAAGGTTATGTGTATGTAGTTCTTTGTCACAAATCTAGCATGACAATGATTTAACAAACAATTACTCCATTTCTAGATAGCAGTATGCCAAGAATAAGGGCACGTTCAGTTGTAAAAAATTACAGGAGCTTTTTTTTTAAATCATTGACAATAAAATGGAAAATATATTTAAATATGTTTGTTTTCAATCAAATATCTGAAAAAATGGTGCTTTTAAATTTCCCAACATAGTGTTGAATTCTAGAGAACTCAAAAAAAAAATTTAAAATAATGTTTCAAAGGACTTTGTAATGGTCATAAAGTGGGGTTTTCAATAGTTTTATAAATATAGCTTTTAACAGTTTTTTTTTTCAGAATTGGTAAGAGTAGAAATGTTGTTCATAAACTTTGAAAAATAAATATATGCCAAATTTGAATTACGTTTTCTAATATGTTCTAAGGGATTATATTTGATTTCCTAATCAATTTTATTTGTATTTTGTCTATTTCGACTAAATTATTAAGTAATTTTATATAACTTTTTAACCGTTAGAAATAACCGATTTTACACATTGAGAAATATGATAATTTCACTTCATATGGGAAGCTAAAAGTATGGTACTGTCAATAGCATTTAGGTTATCAACCAATGTTTCTTAAATTTAATGAAATTTCTAATTTGTAAATCATTGTTTTTTTTAGAATCTAGGACCTTCAAGAAGAGAGTCACACCTTGCACACACTTTCACACATAAGTAGATCTTTATTAAGATGTACAATACATATGAGTAATTCCTACCGTATTCGTGCAAATCGTATGATGTGACTTCCTCAACAGTTCATCATGAACCTAACAGTGATATTAGAGACAATAGTTTGGCAGGCACAAACACAAATGAATCCGTACAGTACACCATGATCCTAACAGGGATATCAGAGACAATAGTTTGACAGGCACAAACACTGATGAATCCATAGATGATTGGTGCAGCAGCACAAATAAGCCCATGGATGAACAATGATACAAGAGCTCGAGCAGCAGTATGTAATAAGGTGCACATATAATGAATAGCATTATAGAAAAGAACTCAAAATGCACCAACTCTATCGAGACAACAGCTAAGCATTGCCATGGGATACACATCCAACATTCAAACCAAAATCAGAATGGGATTCTTAAATGAAATGTTCGGTTAGATGTAACAAAATAAATTTTAAAAACGAAAGAAAATCCAACAGGAGTATCATCTTTTATCATGATATACAATAAAAGACTTTCCTTATTTGCGTTGTATTACTCTCCACAACATCTAGTTCACATGACATTTGGAGGTCAATCTAGAACCAGGTCAACAAGAAAAAATAAAATCAAAATGAAGTTGCAATGGGTCGACAAGACATCTTTCTCTCATAACCAAAATTCACCCAAGATTTGCTCCAAGATACTAGCATGCAAGATGCAAAACTGTGCAACACACCCATGAATCAGGAAATGAAGTCTTCTCTTGATGATATGAAGACTTTTGCTTAACCAGAACAGTATCGTCAATTGGTTGGTAAGCTGAATTGCCTTGTGACTAAAGTAGACATTGCATTCTTAATTAGCATTGTGAGCAAGTTTATATCCTCTCCAGTGTCCCACACCAGGAGACAATCATGCATATTCTAAGTTACCCTAAATGTACATATAGACAGGGCCTTCATTATAGTAATTATGCTCACACTTGTGTGAAGGGATTCTTTGACAGTGATTGGACTAGATCATCTTATGATCAAAAATATGCCGCCAGGTATTGTGTATTCTTTGGAGAGAATATGATATCCATGAAAGAGCAAGAAACTAAATGTAGTCACAAAATCAGGCGCTAATTTAGAATCTCGTACATTAACACATGCTACACATAAAGTAATGTGGATCCGTTAGTTACTAGAATCATTCAGATGTATGAGTACAGGATCATCTTAACTATGGTAAGATAATCAGGCAGCAATGCACATCACGTCAAATCCAGTATTTCATGAACAAACCAAACATATAGAATAGGACTGTTATTTTATTCATAAAAAAACTTCAATAAGGCTTTGTTCAAGGTAAGCATGTAAGAAACCAATAGACGGCTGATCGATATTTCCACCATCTCTTTCTAACACTCATATTGATTACATTTGTAATAAATTGGACATGATTGATATATATGTCCCAACTTGAGAGGGAGTGTTAAAATATAAGGAGAATATTCAATTAAAATATTAAAGGAATGCACTAAAGGATATTTCTTGTGGTATATTCCTTATAAAAGTAACTTAGTAATCTACATTATATGTAAATAACTCTATATAAATATAAATAGCCAAAACCCTGATTAGGGAGGCTAACCAGAGATATAGTTTTGTAAAGTCTTAAATAGAGTCCAACAACAACAAAGACAGCTCTGTAAACTATAATCAATTATTAAGAGTACCTCACTTCCTACTACTAACCTTCAGACAGAGAACAGCCTGAAGAAGAATCCCAAGCATACTACTGAAAGTCATAGCTTGCTAAGAAACAGAGGCAATAGAGTGATTTTGGAACAAATTGACAGATTTTTCCCCATACGTGGTACAATGGCATTTGATGTTTACCATAAAAGATGATAAACTGAAAGTATAAAACAGTCAGCAGAAACAAGATGTTCCAAACAAGTTAAAATCACGGTTGCAATACCATCTGTCAAGGCTCACAGCAGTGGAGTATCCCCTGTAATTTATTTTAAACTCACTAGCTTATTAGTATGTAAATTTCACCACCACTGCACTAGAAAACTTCTTCAAGTTTAGCTACTACAGCTGCTTGGTTTTATGCCAATCTTCAATTCACATGAATGATAGATATCTTAGAATGGGCCTCGGGAAACATAAGGGCCACTATTTAGCACCTGAGTGGAAATGGTACATCCAGACACATCTTCATATCCACAATCATTGCAATACCAGTAACAGTGGCTCCTGCCAACTCACTCCACGAAACTCAACCAACCACACATAAGAAAACAAGATGGAACTACCAGAACATCATTAAGCATTAACTTCTCAGATAGTTTCACACTTTCATCCCTCCCAATAAAATGGCTCCCCTCCATAATGGAGTAAAATGGTTACCACCCACTCCATTCCCATAGGAAATAAGTACAATGGGATTTATACACAAACCTAAAGTTATTGATGATTTAGAAACTAGATAAAATTAATGGCAAGAGAGAATGAAAATCATTCATCTTGCTTAGAATGCAAGAAATTGCCCCACTAGACAAAGCGCATTCAAAATTTATTAAGATTTGTTAAAGGTTGCAATCCTATAAATTTTAGTTAATTTAATATTATAGATTTAATCGGAACAGTTCCTAAACAGTAATAATTTCCTATTTGAGGCCGTTTGTTGACTGACAAAGAGCCCATTAAGCAATCATAAAACCAGACCTCTCTCTAACATACAAAGGACTAATACCTATCTTGTTTTTGTGTCTCATAATTTGTTCACAGAATCGGAAGGGTGAAAAGAGAGAAACCACTTCGTGGAGGAGAACATCTTCTTGTGTCTGCACACTCGCAAGGACTTGTTTGTGCTCCCTCAAGGATTTGTCTGCGCTCATTGAAGGTTTGCACTTATGGATTCAGGTACACCAAAAATATTTTCCACATAACATGTTATGTGGAACCTAATAATTCAAGATCCTTGCATTGATGCATATTTAATCTTCTGTTCATATAAATTATTATTGCTGATCTTCTATTTACATCAAGATTTAGAAAGGTCTGCATATGGTATCATAGCAAGTGTTTAGATTATCAAGTTTTTCCATTATTGTTTTAATGGCTACCATTTAATAACTCTTGAATCTTTGTCAAGAGGAATGATTCTTGTTGAAATGACTAGTTTTAAATCCTCTCTTGAAAATGCATACTCATGGATTCAACTTCATATTTATCTTCATTTTCTTGAACTTGATTCAAAATAATTCCAAAAACTCAAATGGTTACATGCACTACCGCTACTTTTCCACATGAGCTCAACTCAATTGGCACACTTTCAGTATGGTGTCACTCTGGTGGCTCCCGAGACACATTACCAGTTTGCTTCCCCATGAAAGATGCTCAAGCAGGAGCTATCCAGATTGGCACTACTCACTAAGCATGCGTGGCTCACACAGCATTTTGCAAGTATGTCACTGCAAGCTGAGAGGGCAACTGTTGCTTGAGCGATGGTCTGATGCTCCTTGAAATTATGTTTGAGAAAGCATTAATGTAAATTGGTCAGTTTCTTCCCCATTAAGGTATTTTGTTTATAAGATAGTTTTGCATTAGCAGATCACCTGCAAATATTTTGTTATAAAGGTAGTTTATTTATGGTATAGCTTCATATTAGCCGATCACGTGAAAATATTTTGAAATGAATTTGATGAACATTGATTTTTGTATTATCCCCACTTATTTATTATTATTTTTAGCAATTTTTATTTAAATTGTGTAATCAAATTATATATTTTTATTATACAGATTTTATACATCAAGAAAGATTTTTGAAATAAAAGCAAATAAATAAACCCAATGGAACATTTATTTCGTCAACTTATTCATCCAATTGTAAAAACATGGAAAAGAAAAGCAAAGTTAATTTTTGTAGAAATTTAGGACGGCAAGGGATTGAAATATATGTATCTATTTAAAAACTAAGATATATATATTTAAAAAATAAAAATAAAAATAATTAATTTCTACTACCTCCCTCCTCTATAAATAGAGGGAGGGGTGACATCCAGAGGGGGGAGAAGCCTCTGGACAAGAGAGCAGAAGGAACAAGAGAGCAGAGGGAGAAAAAGAGGGAGGGAGAGAGAGGGAGCAAGAGCAGGAGAGGAAGGAAGAAAGGAGAAGACAGAGAGAGAAGGGGGTTGAGAATAAGAGAGAAAAGAAAGGGAGAGAAAAGCAGCGAGAAAGAGAAAAAACACGAGAGGGCGAGAAAGGTAGAGAGGGAGAGAAAGCAGGGGGAAAAGAGAAGAGAAAGAAGCAGTGCACAGGAAGAGAGGGAGGAAGAGAGACAGAGAGAGGGAGAGTTTGGTGGAAGATTAGGATCTTAGTTTTTGCCCCAAAAATTAATATTTTAATGTAGTAGGTTATGTTTCAAATCTATCATTTTATGCCTTCAAATTTCTGTCTAATATGAAATTTATTTCCAAATCAGTTTGGCTCTGTCAATTTTGTACCATTCCCCTCTCATTCTCATTAGTTGATTAAGTTTCAAATTGATATCGAAATATAGTAATTTTATGTAACATTGTCCTTTAAAAATCAGCACATTGCGATTAGCTATCTAAGTCCTCCAATAACTTTATATTTATATTATTTAATAAGTCACATTTTATTTTTTGTCATTTTATTTTCTACGCCTTAGATGGCTAAGTCGTTGACGCTCTTACAATTTTATATTTTTGTTATTTAGTTTCTCGCACTTTATTTCTTACCTTTTATTTTTTAAACCTTAAATAGTTAAGTCGCCGCCGCTCTTATAATTTTATATTTTCACACCTTAAATTTTTATAATTTAATTTTTGTCGCTATCAGATGGCAAAACCACCACAAGCATTTTTGTTTTTAACAATTTAAAATTTCATCATTTAATTTTTTATATCTTTTAATTCAGCCACTCCCATCATCACCAACTAAGCATTAATTTTTTTTTTATATTTTTGAAATATAAAATAGTTATGAAATTAATTTTACATAGAAAATTAACTTCCTGTGAATACGGTACCCAACTTATTGGAATAACTACACCGAACCCTCATGAACTTGCAAGGTTAAAAAAAACTATACCTATCGAGGTTCGATCAAACCTCTTGTTTGTGAAAATTATTATTTCGACTAAAAATCTGAATTTTAATATAAATTGGTAAGCGCAAAAATAACTCAAATGTTTTATAGATATGTAATCATACGATGAAACTTATTACACTTATCCCCTAAGAAGCATGAGCACCGACACGGGACACTGACATGACACCAACATGCCGACACGTTATTTTTTATAAATCAAGGACGCGATACGTTGAGGACACGTAAACTAAAATAATGATTTATATTTTTTAATTGATGAATACTTTTATTTCATGATAAATGTGAAATAAAAATACATATATTTCAAATCTTATAAAAAAAAAGAAATCATATAAAGACAATAATATTCATACAACTTTTAAAAAAAACAAACATATAATATCAATGACACTCAATTACAAAAAGCATATCATTTCAAGATTCCATGACTACATTTTCTTCATTATTTTCATTTTCATTACCATCGTCAGTAAAAATAATACACTCCAATTCTGGCTCATCCAATGAGAGCTATACAATTTCTAACTCTCCAATATCATCGAGTAAATCAAATGCATCTCCACAAATATCCCACATCTTACTCTCCCTTTACGAATATTGTGGACTTCTCTTTGAAAGTAAGCGAAGATTGCTATGATTGAAAACCAAATCTTCAGCACATTTTGTAGTCATTTTATTCTTTATCAATGAATCGATAAAGGAGTAAGTACTCCAATTTCTCTCACAACATGATAATGAAGATGGTTGCACAACTTAAATAACTTATTTATATAAAAATAAATAATTTATTTACCAAATACCCATTATTTACAATTATTTATTCAAAATTATAAATAAATTTATAATATTTTAATATAAATTTACCAAATACCTATAAAATTATCTAACATATCCGAAACGTGTCTGACGCATTCGGAACGTGTCTAAACGTGTCGGGATGTATCCGGGGAGTGTCTGGGACGTGTCGGGATGTGTCTGGAGCGTATCCGAAAAAACAAAATTGGACACGTGTCGGACACGTGTCTAGGAAGTGTCGGTGTCCGATACGTGTCGGACACGTGTCTAGGAAGTGTCGGTGTCCGATACGTGTCGGACACCGACATGTTAAGGCCGGGAGAGTGTCCGTGCTTCATAACTTATCCCATGTGATGGGTATGGTAACATATGAGCTGACCGAAAGTCAAGCTTGCAAAGAGAGAGCGCCCCAAGGGTAGCAACTCAGAAAGAGCTTCCCGCGGCCAAGGCCCAAAAAGTGTCACGAAAGGCCCAAAGGACACTGCAGTGACCAGCTCAACCCACCGAAAGGACAAAAGTCCGAAAGAAGGCGGCCCATCATGCGAACTGTCGAGTCAAAGGCCCTAATAACAATACAGCTGGCCCAAACGGGTCGGCTAGGAACTATCCAACAGGAATCGGGCGATTAGGGTTGCACACGATATCGTGCCCACAGTTGCCCCTCCTACACAACCGCCGACACCCCAACAACACAGCGTGTGCGGAACTTATCATAATACAACCACGACAGCTACCCTAATAGCTCAAAAAATATTCTCAAAATATTACCCCTAATTATGTATCGCCCCAGGATGGCAGTAATAGCTCAACGAATCTCTCCGAAAGGCAATTGCCATGTAGTGACCCCTACCATTGTCCTGAAAAAAGAAGAAAAGTCCCCTGATGGCCTGATTGCCATATGTGCCCCTCACATCATAATAAAGACAACTCAGCAGATCTGCTGAGGTAGCAGACGTTAGCCACGAAGGCCACACCGGCTCTAATTCTATAAATATCCCTTCACTCCTGCAGGAAGGGGGATCGAACGATTCTGGCACACAAGCATCCCAGAAAGATCGAAAACCTCTCTCTCAAGCCACTTAGCACACGAGTGCACTCTCTCTCTCTCAATCCGCATCCCGACCAAGTGCACTCATCGGATCTCGATCCTCCATCTCCAAACTGCTCCCTAGCGTACACTCAAATGCGTATCTAGGCATCATTTTTTACACATTCTCCTATCTTTTTATTCGTTTGAGAAAGATTTTTGATTTGAACGTTGCAAGATATACTAAGAAGTGAATCTTGTCATCCTTTGACCTCTTGTTTGACAGTTGTATTGTGCAAGATTCACGTTCGAAGTAACGAAGACTGGACGCGCTTCAACTCAACCCCCAAAGAAGATCAAGTGGCACCCTAACTCATTCGATAATCCGAATTCAAGGATGCATCATGAGCACCGTTTGTGAGAATTGACTGAAAAGTCTATCCACCACTCCAACAAGAGCAGACATGGCCAATGCCAAGGCATAAGCCAGCACACCCACCATAGTCGTCAACTCCCGTGGCCACGACCCCTCTGCGGGTAGTCACAAGGACAAACACTGATCCCCTAAGATGCAGGCACTCATCGCACAAAGATGAATCGTGTTTTTCGTAGCCCTAGACCGTTAGTGCCCGCCTGAAGGTGCAGTGCCAGGGGCTCCACCCCCCAACTCCCAAGCCTCAACGTCTAGAAGGAGAGACCGAAGAAAAGGATAGCCTCCTCAGAAGATCCAGCAGCCTGACGACCTCGAGGCC
>JAOVVI020002082.1:0-22054 GCA_028571085.2 Nepenthes alata
TGTGGCTATAAAGACATTTAATTTCACATTGTTAGTGAGCTTTGATATGTTCTCAACCTTAGTATTAAACCTAACTAGAAAATGCTTCAAACTTTCATTCAGGCTTTACCAAATCCTAAAGAGGTGCTAGGATTGATTTTTCTCCCTTCGAATAGAGGTGAATTATGATATTAACTAATCTTCCAACTCCAAAATAGTTTGGATAGAATTTAGTACTAACTTATAGAACTAAATTATTACATCTCCATTTAAAGTTAGAGTGAAACGCAAGCACAGTGCAGCATCTCCGAAATCTTGAAAGCCGAGTAGTGTTCAAAAATAATCCAAATGATCCATTGGATTGGTGCTCCCATCATAAGGCTCAAATTTGCAGTGTGAGGCATTTGCTTAATTGGAAGGGTTTTTGGCATACTACTGCATGACCTCTTCTCTCGAACCAATGGATGTCTTGTGTGTTGGGTATGCCAAAGGTTGCGTCGATTGAGATTCTCTTTCCTAGTTTTGAAATTTAATTATCCTTTAAGTTGAGAAGGATTTTTGCAGAGGGATGCTTCCAGTGTCCTTGGAATTCTCAATTGGTGTTGAATTCCTTTTGAGATAGACTTTCTTGCTCTTAGTCTTCTCTTTGAGATTGATGCTTTAGAGTTGATAGTCATTACTCTATGTGCTTGGCCTTCGACTCTATCCCAAACGATTTTTAGCATTTTTGACATACTATTGATTTGAACTGTCATGGATTCAATGTGACAATGAACATTTTTGTGACTATCCTTTGTAGAGTCATGGCCACGGAATATGACGTCCTTTTGCAGTTGACTTGCTTTTCTTTGTGTTTGAGTGTTCACCATTTCGTTTTGTCAAAAGTAAGCTTTGTTTTCTCGTAAATGAAATTGTGATAAGATAGAAACGAATGACTTGATTATATTCCCATAGACGACACTAATAATATATACCATGGATTTAGATCAATATCCGCATGGAGTTGAGTCGATCATTCAGATATTTTTATTTGGATATTGCACACCAGTTAATTAACATGAGATAAGAGATATATGGGATTTGATCCTCAATATATTTTTTGATACTTGAGTAATTACTTTTTTAAAAAAAAAATTTAAAATTTTAAAAAGGAAAATGGGTTTAAGTGTATAATTAATCAAATTTGGAGGATTTAACTCGGTCAATATGATAAATCTCGAAAGAGGCAATTCTCGGCCAAAATCCTTCTCTCTGTTCACTTGACCGAGGGTCTATATTTATAATCCAAATACCAATTAGTCCATCCCTTTTTGAATTGGCATAGCTGCTACATGAAATGATACACTGCTTGGGTTCCAACTGTTTTATTGATTTGGTAACCGTCTATTATGTTATTTTTTTAACCATCAATTAGTTAATATTTGATATTTATTCAGCCGCTATTACATACTATAATGTGGTTGATCATCATTAAATTTATAATTGCTTGTCAAAATTTAATATCAAATTTATTCTTCCGTTGGGTTACTAGTTTACCTAGTCTTTAATGTCTCTAATTACCGGATCGTTTGGTCAGTTGATTAAGCATCTATCGAAACCGATTCCTGAACTAATTTTATATCAATTTGAGCTACTTTGTTGTCCTGATATCCATACCTCCAGATTGTTGACTTATGAATCCAGCATTCTAGCGGACTCGGGCTGATTATATTTGGGCTATACCTAACAAATATATATATATAAACAAATTTTTATAAAAATATATTGGCATATATGAATGTTGTATTATTTAAAAATTCTAAAAGCTGAATGAGATACAGCTGTTCAATGTCTTTACGGCTGAAATGGCTACGGTTTTTGGTAAATCAAATTAGTCGGCGTTTAATCCCGTCTTAATCGAACTACAAGCCCTATGAATAAAGAAACCGGATACAAGTTTCATATTTTTTTCAATAATTGGAAAATTAAAGGTTTTCTAAGAACTAAATTATTTCCACAAAATCATGCCTTAGATAGAATTTGGGGGATATTATGTGATTAACATTTAATTATTTTTAAAAGACTTATTTAAACATAACGTCCTGTAAATTTATCGGGTTTTATACAGACATTGAACTAGTCTTCATCATCGACATCTATTAACCTTAAAAATGCTTATTTTAATGTGATCTTCTATCAACTCATCTTTTTTACATAGATTTATTAGTATGATAATAAATAAAAGATCACATCATCATCTAAGAATGTTAAAGATTACTTTTTAAATATTCTCTAAACTTTCAATACTTAAAAGGGAAGAACCAAAAAAAAAAAAAAAATTCTACTAGAAGAGAAAAATAACATAGTGGGTACTCCATTTCTATAAATTTGTGCTTGATACATATGTAAGTCTCATCCCATACTATTTAATGATAATTAATCTTACAAATTTAACAAAAAAAACTTAAACAAAACAACTTAGCCCCAAGTAGAAACTCATTTTTCAAACAAATATTTGAATTTGGTGCCAATAGCCAATGTTCAACCAAGCGCGGTTCCATCTAAATATATAGTAGGATCACGCCCCATCTAATTCTAGGTTCCTGCTTCAATTTTGTACTACTCATAGTGCCTGTGCCACCTATAAGAGCTTCCTACATAGACTAATTTTGTCCTTATTTATAGTTGAAAAAATATAATATGAAATAAGTCAGTCATTTTCACCCGTAATCTTGCCTGATTCAAAACTCTAACCGGGCCTAATTTTTCACCCGTAGCCATTCATGATACTCATATATCTTAATCATATCTTATAATTTTCAGGTTAACGAGGGAACCCAAAGTTAATCATGTCTAATTATTATACAAGGTCACACTTGTTTGTTGTTGGACACACAGGAAAATCACATTACTACTATACCGACAGTTGTCATTTGTTAATGTCAACAATGAAATTATATTTAGCTCTGCCCCCACCAACCAAGAGATTAACTAATTAGAGTTCAATTTAGATTCTCTCACTGGCTTCAGTTCTGTATATATGCATTGGCAAGATACCGTGCTCTTGCCACCAAAGCTAAGTAGCAACTCCACCACAAAACGTAAGGCCAAAAAGCAGCAACAAGATGAAGAATTTTTCATACTTCATGTTGCTACTGCTCTGGTTTTCCGTTTTCACAGCCACTGATAGAAGCACTGCAGATAATCAAGCTCACAATTTGTATAGATTGATCAAGTCTAGGAGGTCACAAAACCATCTCACCACAGATTCTTGGATCAAATTAGACGACAAAAGCGTGGATTCTTCAACATTTACCAAGAATCAGGTCAGGTCGATGGAGGCTGATAAGATCTCTGCATTACCGGGACAACCCGATGGTGTAGATTTCAATCAGTATGCAGGGTATGTGGCTGTCGATCAAAATGCCGGAAAGGAACTGTTCTATTACTTTGTCGAATCTCCGATAAACTCGCAGGGAAAGCCTCTAGTACTCTGGCTCAATGGAGGTAAAGTTATAAAGCTTTCATTTTTTTCTGTTTGCTAAATAGTTTGGAGAAGGATATGTCCACTTTCATCATTCTGACATCCTCCTCTCAAACTCGGGTCCTCTTGTTAAGCTCCTGTTTGTGCCTCATAAAAAGAACCAGCGGATTGACGAATGGCTACCCTGATAATATAACATCAAAAAGGGTTAGCATTGACATAATTTTCTGAGAGTATCAACACACTTTGCATAATTTGATCTTTGACTACTATAGCTTCATAACAAAAACTAACAAGCCCATCGAATCTTGAGCAAAATGGTAGAGATAGAGTGATATAGCCAACCCCTCTCTACGAGAATAAAACTTCATTGCTGTTCTTATACGTATGTATATGTTGTTTCGAACATTAACAGGTCCTGGGTGCTCTTCCCTTGGCACTGGAGCCTTTGAGGAATTAGGACCTTTCAGAGTAAACAGTGATGGAGAAACACTCTATAAGAACCCATATGCATGGAATAATGGTATAAATATGAATCAAACTCGTATGCTATCATCTGAATTCATATTCAACAACCTAAAAAAAACATTGCTCAAGGATAATTTTTTTCTCCCAACTTAAATAATGTTGCAGTGGCAAATGTGATCTTCTTGGAGTCTCCTGCTGGAGTAGGGTTCTCATACGGAAAAACACCCGCAATCTACAACGACACAGGAGATAAGAGTACTGCCAAAGATGCTTATGCTTTCCTAGTAAACTGGCTCAAACGGTTCCCGCAATATAAGTCCCGGCCCTTCTTCATATCCGGTGAGAGCTACGCTGGGCATTATGTACCTCAGCTTGCGAGCCACATTCTGCAAAAAAACAATCACAATAAGGATGGCAGTATCATCAACCTCAAAGGCATAATTGTATGCCACAATAACACCAACTCATATACAGCTTCTGTATATCCTTGTGCTTGCTGTGTGTATAATTCACAGGGTGTTTATTGATTATTCCAGGTTGGCAATGGAGTTCTCAACAATCCAACAGATAACCGGGGAACTTATGACCATCTATGGACACATGCTCTAATCTCAGATGAAACACATGAACAAATCCTTAAATATTGTGACTTCTATAGTGAAAATCCTTCAACAGAATGCAACAACTTTGAGGATGAAACAGATGTGGAGGTTGGCAACATCGACTACTATGATATCTATGCTCCACTTTGCTTGAAACCTGCACCAAATGGCTCAATTGGTTCAGTAAGTCTTCAATTATCCCCTAAAATATCCAATTTTGTTTTCATTATTAAGAAAAGGAAATTCGACCAGAGATAATGGTAGGAAACTGAATTTAGGGGGTTGCTTCGCACTGTGAGAGTAGGGGATGCTTCTCACCTCTGCAAAGCAGCCCCCATTTCCTTGGGAACTAATTCAACATGCCAGAAACAAGTAGAGCTGCCAACCATTGGGAATGAACAATGATCCATTAGCACCAAGCCTATACCCAATAGGGCATACTTCACAGCATAATGTGGGTTTAGCATTAGTTCAAATTGGTTTTTTGTGGGATTTACAAGATTTTGACCTATGGCAATCATGTAATCAGGTTGACAACTACGATCCCTGTTCTGACAATTATGTAACAGCTTACTTAAATCTTGAACGGGTGCAAGAAGCTCTGCATGCAAAACCCACAAATTGGAGCGTATGCAAGTATGTAGACTTATGTTTTTAGATACTTATACATGCTCCATTAACATCATGAAATAAAATTTATTCTAAGAAAAAAAAATTCCAAGATGGATTAATGTAGCATTGGCGATGCTTAATTGTCACTTAAAATTTACACATTCTTTACTAAACACAGCTTCCATTAATGACTATCCGGATCTTGCAGCAACTATAATTGGACTGACAGCGCATACACTGTTCTTCCTAACATTAAGAAGCTCATGGCCAATAACATGAGGGTGTGGATTTACAGGTAAGCTCATAGCACAGACCATGGCTAATTACTTTATGTTTGCAGAGATAATAATGGATCAATCTCTACTAGACAACCTGCTAATAGCTTTCGAAACAAATTTTGGAAAAACAAAATACAAATTGGATCTTTACTGAAGGCTGATTATTTTTTTTATAAGTTGCTAATAATTTTCTTTGATAAGTTCCAATTCATAACTTTTTCAAAGTGCATCACCGAAGTGCTTTCAGAAGAAGCTATAAATTGTAATTTTTCCTAAACCACTTCTCAAATCAGTGACAAATCAGGGGCTAAAACTAAGAAGCTATCCTTGATCAGCAATCTGCTATTTCATTTGGCACGGCTCATTCATAGTCCTATATAAGCAATCAGGTAACACTGTAATCAGGTTCAAACGTGGCTGCCAAATAATACATCTGGCATTGGACTCAGATCTGAACTTTGACTTGCAGTATAAGAACAGATCTTTTGCACCTCATTTTAACTTATAATTAAATATGAGCACTGATATAAATATCAAACAATATGTATAGGTATCAGGCCCTTAACACCGATATTTCTCGATGGTCTAATAATTTTGTGATATGCTACTTTATTGGTAATAGATTGTGATACATTGGTTAATATAACCAATATATTGGTCGATACAATTCTGTCAATTTATAATTTTCAGAAGTTTTTTTTCGATATATCGGATATCGATATATATTATCCGATATGTTTGTGACTGTTACCAATATCACTATTTTCATCCATAAATATGAGACAAGAAGTCAGTTTCTAACAGTTTGTGCCAATTATGCAGCGGCGATGTTGACGCAGTGGTTCCAGTGACAGCAACAAGGTACTCCTTAGACAGCCTGAAGCTTCCCATCACCACAACTTGGTATCCATGGTACTTGAACAGTCAGGTATATGCATGTTATTTCATTCATGGATCCAATCTTGTTCAGGAATATACAAGTTTAATCATGCAATGCCCAAAACATAACAATAATGCATTCTTCTTCCACCTGAACAAACATTAAATTTTGAAAACGAAAAAGAGTATTCGATGTTGAAAGGATATTATTTATCGATAATTTGTTTAATAAGAAAATACTTTAATTGACCAATTATATTTGCGTGTGCAGGTAGGTGGGTATGTAGTGGGCTATGAGGGACTTACATTTGTGACAGTAAGAGGAGCAGGACATGAAGTTCCAAGTTACCAGCCTGAGCGAGCACTAGCTCTCATTTCATCATTCCTTCAAGGGACTCTTCCACCTTCATCATAATTGAGTCAGGAATTTGACAAATCGTCAAAGCATTACAAAAGACAATAGAAGAGACAATCTAGGTCATATGCAACAAATAAACATGCAATATACAATTGCATTTGGGACAATGTTCTGTCCTCGTTCTGTTGGTTTTTTTTAATGCTGGTGAGGAAATTCACACACATTCTATCCTATACTACCAATATCCCAGTACCGGACTTACCATTTTGCACAACTTTGTCTTCTAAAGCTTAGGAGTTTGTTAAAAAATATAGCCAAATGAGGACTTAGCTTTATATAGCCCAACTTTGCAATAGGCGTATTTAGGTGTAAGAAGGACAACACAATTTTCATCAACAGAAGACATGACAATAGCAGCAGTAAAGTTTTAAATGTCCTAATGCACAAATGCACTCACACGCTCACAGAGACTCCAAGAAGCTCAAATCGATGAGATCAATTATTGGATGATTTATGCTTCTACAGCATGCTGTGGAAATAAGCTCATGAGAAAAATCTGCATGCCTTTGTTCAGTGTATCAATCTTTGGATGGAAACGACTGCTATTTACCCACCAGGGCCACCATTAGACCCAAAAGTGGTCCAATTCTTCTCCGGACCTCGCACATAGTGGAAGCTTTATGCACGACATTTATATTGGTATCCATATTTGAAAAGAAGGCTTGGCGCAACAGTAGAGATGTGCTGTACAACATAGTGGTCATGGGTTCGAGTTATGAAAATAGCTTGTTGCATAAATCCAAAGTGATCTGACTTTTTCTTGAATCCAGTGCCTAGAGGAAACTTTACGCACTCAGCAATCTCATAAGGGCTATATAAATTGGATTAAAATTGAATCCATTTTCAATGTCGGAAGGGGGGGCAAGGGGGAGAGTCCTGCTCTGAACAATTCCTCGTTTTCTGAAAGATTAACTCAAAATAAGAAAGTTTCAGCATCAATGAGGTGAAGCACAAATATCAAAATAACAGGGCATCTTGGCCCTCTTAACCCATTCCCAGATTATTCTCTTACTTAATCATTGTTGATGGGCCTCAAGCAAGTGGAATTGAATACTAAACCTTCAATTCCAAATACAAAGAGACCATCTTTCCACTTGCTGTTGATAAAGCAGCAGAAAATCACTTGCCGTAAGTTTTACCTGCATAACATGATGACAATTTTCAATCTTCCTTCATGCTCAATAATCTTTTCTCTCCTACCTCCTCAAACTGAAAAAAAGCTCACAATTTTAAGAGACTTATCTCATCTCTTCTTAAATACCATGTTCCTCCAGCTGGGGATCACCAATCATCTCTAGCACTTTTGATTCCTTATGTGGTATTTGTTTTAAAATTTTCGAGTTTTTTTCTTGGGCGCAAAGTTTAACTCCAAAATCAAAAAGAGATAGACAGAAACTAACATTTTGAAAATCTAACACCATAACAAATAAGCAACTATTCTTTGTCAGATCCTACAAAGTGTACATAAGAACTTGAATAAATTTGAAAACCTTCAGCATCGTAAATAAAGAGAAACAAATGGGTCTGTAGAGCTGAGCAACGGACCCACTAATAACAACATAACTTGCTGATGACTATTTTAAGATTCTCTCTTTTCTCAATACAAAAGGGCAACGCCAAAGAAAGTGACAATTGGTCATCTAATACTATTTTTCTCTCTCTTTTTAAAGAGGAGAGCAAGCATATTCTTCCTATCCCACATTTCTTACTTAACAAATCAGCAGAGATGGTCATATCAACGTAGATCCTCTTATTCCATAGGCGAAGGGAGAGAGCATGACAAATAGTGTCACCTACATTTAGAAACGAGTAGAATGTGAAGTGTCAGATCAATCAAAACAACTTAAAATGAAAAAATTTCAGCACAAGCAAACAAAATCACAAGAATATTTGACAAAAAATGACTACTTGTGCCAGAGTTATCAAATTCCCGTCTCAATCTCTTTCATTTTCCCCTTCGACGTGGATGCATTTTTCCTCGTTACTACATGAGCAACTGTGGCTGAAGCAAAATCGTTCATTTCTAAAGGTAAAACTAACCATTTCCCCTAGCTTCCAACCTTAGCCAAAATAACAATTTCCACTTTGTCCGCTCAATAATTTCTGTTTGGATGGCGATGTCAACCAATTTTAACCCCGAAAAAAAAAGCCATTGCTATCTTAAAACCTCCTGCGTCACACTTGCTTCTTGGGGCTAAGATCTCTTCAGCACTGCGAGAAGAACACTTTGGCCTGGAGGAGCCACACTTGAACAGGGGCTAAGATCCATCGCACAGCGCAATGGAGGGAATTTTTTTTTTTTTTTAATATGAGTATATTATATTTTATAATATGAGCCTCCATCACACCGGGGAGCCAGACTTGCACAGCTTATATATTTAAAAAAATAAAAAAATATATATAAATGGTTATATTTTTTATAATATAAATATTTAAATATTATAAAAAATTATTAAAAAAAAAACTATAAATATACATATCTTTTTAATTTTTCTCGTGGATTATTAGATAAGAAGGATCGAAGGGCCATCGTTCAGCTCCTCTCACACAACCTACCAAAACGAAGGGCATAGACTAGCCTCATCCCTTCTCACATAACCCCATCCTCCCCACCCTTGGCCGCCGGAAGTATTGGAACAACTCCTTCCCACCCATTTCTCTTCTTTTTATTGC
Source organism: Nepenthes alata (assembly GCA_028571085.2). Lineage (NCBI taxonomy): Eukaryota > Viridiplantae > Streptophyta > Magnoliopsida > Caryophyllales > Nepenthaceae > Nepenthes > Nepenthes alata. Next base: position 9,373 of record JAOVVI020002082.1, read on the forward strand.
TTCTCCCTCTTTCTTTATCTCCTCCTCTGCGATTGAATTAGTGAATCATGGGAATTACAACTTCAATTTTCTTTTCGAATTTTCGTTTTCTCATAGGAAGCAGAACAGGGAGAAAGAGTACGGTGGGAGTCCTTCCATGCAGATTCCTGGATGTAGCCTCATCGTTAGATTGGACGCTAATACAGGGAGATTTGAAGTTTCTTTCCATTTTCTCTTGTTTACTCCCAAGATTTGCTCGAAATTCGCCGGTGATCTCCTGTCCAGCCACCACCGTAAACACAATTTTTTTTCCTCTAGAGTTCTCTGATCAGCTGAAAAAACACCGAACACTCCGATTCCATACATCAATGAAATAATATTTTACCTTCACAATCGAGCAACGAGTGGGAACACCGGAGGAGTCGTGTCGCCCGCCGATTTAAAGTTCCAGTTTTAGGGTCCCGGCGGTTATGACAGGCACATTGACCCCACAAATCACAGCTCTTGATTTGTCCGAGTAGATCTCGCCCGTTACTCGGACCCACTAATGGAACGATGTAGTACAGTTTCACAGACGATTCAAAATAAAATTATGGTTAAAATTTATATCAAATTAAATTAAACCGTCCAAAAATAAAAGTGATCTAACAGTTAATACGTGAGTCATTTTGATCCCAGCAGTGTATTTTATACGTCTATATTACATTTATTCGTTTATAATAAGAATATAATTGCATGTTGTCTTTAAGCTAATTTTCATAACAATTTTTCATAATGTTTTTCTACTATTACATCACATATCTCCGGCTAAGTATTGAGTTTGAACAAAAAAATCGAATTATTATTAGTTTTATTATATATAATCTTATATTATCTTATAACCATTTTCATAACCTGAGTTCGAAATTATTGAATCACAAGGGGACAACTTGACAGTTATCAATTTTGATAATTTGTCCAATACAAATGCAATATCAATTTCATGACAAGCAAATTTGGGAACTCCAAAATTCACCGCCACCTGTCACTATCAGCACCATGCAAACAGCATGGCAGAATCTCTTCAAATTTGAAAGGCAAGGCTTGGCAAATCTTTTAAGGGATATGGCAACTAGGATCTGGCTTATACACCCAACCTTAGGGTTCAATGGCATACTTCTGGCTGAACTAGCTTGATAAATGATGAAAATTTTATTACAGCAATTGAACGACAAAGATTATGATAATTTTTAAAACATGGCCCATCTTATAATCTCAACCATTCAAGTTATCGAGCACAGATCCTCACCATTAAGGGAGTGGAAGACTCTAAATGGCGGAGGGTTCGGGTTATGGTACATCAAACATAATGATTATATCATAGGAGTATTGATAATGCCATAACGGTAAAATTCAACACTACGAAAAGAAGAAATCGTCAAGTGTATAATTCCTTGTGTACCATTCCCCAGACAAGTTCAAAAGAGTAAATTTATTTATGCTTTCCATCATAAGGGGATGAAGATAGCCTTTCCCAAGGGTCGACAACAACTCCAGTCTGCGGCTGCTATAAAGTCAATGCTTCACCTGAAATTTAAGGAAGTATCTGTGAAGAAATATCCGTGATTAATGAGTGCCCATGTACTTTAAATTTGGCACTATTAATGTGAATCGAAACAACTTGGTGAATTCATCCTATCATATGAAAAGAAGGCACCAAATCAAAACAGAAAAAAAATCGTTCAACTATATGGCAACTGTCAAAGATCAATTCATCTGAAACTTCGGCAATCTGATCAATGCTCTCTTACACATTTACAAGCAACCATATATCCCGTTTAAGTTCTGAATTCACTGACTTCTGAGGAGCTGTTTACCACTTTAATCCTAGCTCTATGGTCTCAGCAGTTAGTAACTTGAAGAAACAGTTGTTCTTCTGAAGTAATGTTTTGCTTCAGACAAATTCAACATGATCTGATTCAAATCACTGATGAATTAATCCAATTCCGTGAAAAATTACATTTGCTAAGCAAGAAAAACGAAAAGGTTTAAAAAACATCCCACTTGCCCTTAAATGCTGATTTATCTACCTTCTACAAGACCACAAAAGGATGTGCCAGGGGTATTCCACAAAGACATTTTTTTCATATGAGTTGGTCTATCCTGGAGGCCAACTCAATGAGGATTTCATTAGAAATTTGCATCCTAACACCAGCCCTTTCGATGAGAATTTTGCCATTTGAGAAGGGCTGGCCACTGCTTGGAAGTTTGGAAGTTGGAAGTGAAAAATATTGGCCTTTAGACAGTTGATTATGCAGATTATATCGTTGTTATTTATGGCATTCTGTCTCTAAAAAATTGCTATAATTTAGTCGTCGATTACAGTTGAATGGAATTTGGCCTGCGGACAACACTATCTTTTACACCATCTAACAGAATGCATTGAGATTTGACCCCAAGCCATTGTTCTTGAGTTCCTTAGCTGTGACTCCACACCTCTTACATTGCAATGCTTTTTGCTTTTGTACTATGCAGCCATGCAAGTTTAGTTAATGAAGGTTTCATTACTACTATATCAGATCAAACTCCTTAAACAACAAACATTATTCCTGAGGAAATGAAAGAAAATATACACTAGGGCAAAGCAGATGCTATGATACTATATATCAGAACTTAGTGGTCATGGGGATTTTAATGAGACACCATATACGGATAAGTTGGGGGAAAAAAGTTGCTGCAACAGAAATAAAGGGGAAAACAGTTACAGTAATAGCGTTTTCTTTATCATAATGCTGACAATAACGCATAAAACAAAGATTTCTTTATCCATATATTAAGTACTAACCATAGAAGATGAATGGACATCAAGTTTATGCATCTATATAATAGAAATATAAGCATGTAATTGCTGGCATAACTTATTCATGCAAACCTATGGAATAAGCAAAAGGAATTCTAAATAAATAAAACTTGTAAATGTGGAAAAAAATAAATAAACATGCAAAAACACTTGCAGGTGGATAGATATATTCACCCAAATCCTGCTTAGCTTTCTTCTTCTCTGGTTCAGCTACTTCTTTATCTTGCTCACCTTGGTCTTCATCACCTTCATTATCTTTTTCATTTGCTTTGTTTTCTTCAGCTTCATCCTCATCATCCTCTAGAACAAAGGGAAAAAGATGGCACTAATGCTCCATTGTTACATTTTTTTGGTTAAAAAGAATCATAATTTTCCAGCTTCTGTTGTGTTTGTTCCATCAGATTAAAATAATGACTTCCATCTCTATAATGCACATAACCTGACCGAAAATCTTTCCTTGGGTTCAATCAGAAGAAATCTCAGTTTCATGAGAATTTCAGGCGTATGTTAGAAAGATCTTCTAGTAGAGTAAAACTAAATCAACTGGCACTTGCACAAGCAATTAAGGGACTAAGAGAAGAATGCTTATCATGGTTTAAAAAAAGTGGTATCTAGGGCTCAAATGATATACAGCACAACGAGTACAATGAAGAGAGGAAAATAAAGTTAAAATAATACCTTTTTCTTCAACAATGAAATGCAACTTCTGATTTATCCATCCAAATCGAAGCTTTTGGCCCTCTGTCAGTACCCGGTTCTGAAGAACATGGCTCCAACTTATTACGAAATAGCGATGCTCACGATCAACCATGGTTAAATAATACTCATGAAGCTGCTGATCATCCACCACCCAGATGTTCATTCTTCCATCTCCACTTGTGAGTCTATTTCTCACCTGCTCATCCAAGTAGGCAACAACATGTTCTTCAACAGGACGACGGGGAAAAATTAATTGGGATGTTGTCATATCGGATTTTGTAAGAACTTTAATGATTGGATAGTTCTCTATTGATGCAATGTTCAGATCAAGACCTCTCTTCATGGTGAAAATGGGACAGAGAGGTAGAAAGGGGGAAGTGAAGCTACACTATATTCTTCAAAATGATTGCTTTTTTCATTGAATTATTATTGTTGTCTTCAAATTAATGAGACTTTCCATACAAATCTTGCTACCTCATCCTTCTGCGCCAATGTGATACTCATCATATGCCAATAACATACCTTATTAGTAGGCCACTAAACATTAGCAAATCTGGGATGAAGAAAACAAAAATGTTTCCATTCTTTCATTGATTACCTAATAAGAGTTACTCTAATAATCTCTATGTTTAATGTCACAGGTCTAAAAAGACAACTACAACTTGAGCCTGATTTGACTAAGCAAAAGGACGGGTTCAGCTAGATTATGAAAATCACAATAATATCTAATTTCTACTTCAAACTATGCATGGAGTGGATTTTCATCTGTATGAGAATCCTACAGGCTAGAAGAGGGCGAATTCTAAAAACTATGATTAAAAACAGAATTGTATACCCTGATCCTTTCCATGAAGAAATAAAATTGAAGAAAAGTCACAATTGCCAAGTTTAATATGCATCAACACAAATTAAGCTTTTATAATATGAATATCCTCCGATTTCATTAGCATTATCTCGAAGCACTAGAATATAAAGGGATACGAAGAAAAGGTCCATGCGTGTTTAAACATATCTAAACTACAGCTCAGTAGTTTCATAAGGATAAATATCTAATAAACAGTGCATATGAGGAATTGAAGTAGGCTAAAATGGAATACATATCAGTCTAAAACTTTGCAATTGGTAATTGAGGCAAAACATCAGTTAAAGTTCTCATGATGATACTTATAGTTTGATGTATCTGATTACGAGTCCTTAAATTAGACTGGAGAGTCAGATTATTCTCGCAATTTCCATAGATTCTAAGTTAACTTGTGACAACAAATATTAGTTCCAGAAGTAATAAACAGCTGTAAAACCGTAGAACTATTATGATCATGTTATTATTGGTGAGTTACCCTTCCAATTACGTATTCATAAAATTTTTATACTGTGTCATCACATTCACGTTAAAAAGAATGAGCCACTAGATTATGAGAATGTCTACATCAAACAATATTTCCAGCTTTGATTAATTAGGACTTGCAGGTTAGATGCCAGTTGAGATGCTGACAAGGTATGGTCTGAGCAATACCCTCCTCTCTATTGCTACGTATTGGGTTTTGGATGACTCCATTGTGAGTCCCGCACCAAATAGACATGTCATTGGGAGGGAGTGCGACATTTGCACGATGCTCACTCGAGCAGACATGTCAGGCAAGGGTAGCGTGATATTTGCATGAGGGTTGCTTGAGCAACAGAATTCACTAAAGATTTGCAAGAAAGGTTTGCTTTAAGTGTGTTTGAGCAAAAGCAATTCCAGTAAATTGGAAGCAACTATGCCTGATAGGTGCACAAGAGGTGCATGTGAGCATTTGGGATAGAATGGTCACGAATCAAGTGCTCGAGCTCAAATTCAGTTTTTGAATTCTGGCATTCGAACGCCAACTCGGTTATGAAAGGCCCTTCATGATTTTAGGGCACAAATCTATGATCTTTTTCAGCACAATAGCGCCACAGGAGAAGAGAGAGATGAGGAAGGGTTTTGACATCCAATTTAGGTTCGATTAAAGTTTTATTTTTTGCCAAATTTGGACACATTGCTGTAGTTTGTTTTTAGAATGAATTTTTACTTTGGTTGCTCTTTTTTCTTTACATTCTTTTCTTGTGGGTTGTAGGGTATGTTGACGATTGGGCTCAACTATTATTCACTTAGGTTGCAGAGAAGGAATATTATAGGGGATTATATTTATAACCAACAATTATGTTATAGTGGATTTGCTTAGAATTTGTCTCATGATGTTTTCCTTAATTGAGAAGAGTTTTTAATATTAAATATTATTATACAACTTATTTACGTTTTGTTGCGTAATTTGGTTTCTTGTACTCTTACGGTGTTTGGTGGCCGACAATTAATAGAGGATTCAAGGGCTCATTTCCGCTGTGCCGGGTGTGCATGTTTTGTTCCATGGGAATCCTAACAATATGGCTCCAACCCAAAAGCAGATCATGCCCATCATGAAAGGAGGGTCAAATTTGCAATTTTAATTCTTCATAGGATGTTGAAGAAAGACTAGGAAATGCAGAGAAATGTCTCTGTTATCTCTTACTCTCTCTCCTAACACCAAGGGGATGCTATTCAGATACAGTCCACAGAACCACATATGCTCAAAGTACAACTAAACACAACCCAAACCAATCAAACTTAGACACCCTCAACATCCCAATAAATAGAGGACAACAACAATAATGAGGAAAAAGACATGAAAATAATGCTTATTCAACATAGAAATTGGCTGAAAGCTAACAATGGTCTTCAAAATGTCACATGGAATGTTGAGAGAAATCAAACCCCATGAGACTGCACTATATTCAAGCAATAGGGTTTGAGCTCTACAAGGCTTCTGAATAATAGTTCAATATGACACTGTTGCATATTCAGAAACATAGATTTCGAGTTGTTTAGACATTATATCTTTTCTTATTAAAATATATAAAAAATATATATGATTTAATAAAAGTATGTGTTTTAAGCATATGCTATTCATAGGTGACAGTTACATTCCCAGTCTAAAAAAAAAGGAATGAGTTAAATACCCATTTATATTGTCCCTAGTTCCTATCCTCTTCACTCGGCTTCCTAAACTATTGATTATTCATCAGAAGCAAGCCCTTGTTTTAAAATCTATCTGCAATCCCACTTTTGTGAATTTTTTTTTCAGCTATGATTTACCGATGCTAGGGCGACTTATTTGTTGGGAAAGAGGGCGGACTACTTTTCCGGTCTAATAAGACAGTAAGAGATATGAATGAAGAAGAACAATGAACACCGATTTTTACGTGGAAAACCCTTTTCAACTAAGGGAAAAACCACGGGACAATTCGTCCACAGAAAGTGTTTCACTATGTGAGAGATTTTGGGAACAATTTTCCCCTGTTACACAGTAGAGAACAAGAAGAAATTGAAGAACAGAGGAACAGCAATACGCTCACACGATTGCTTACAGTTTCTCTTACCTTCACTGTCTTTTCTCTCTACGTTCTAACACTCTGTGTTTTTACATAAAAAAAAATTACTCTCACGTCTCTCACACTATATAGCAAGTTACAATACTTACTTTCAATATCAGTAACCACCAACAGAAAATCTGGGCAATAATCTGTACAGCCAATGACAGAATATGCTCTGTCCAAAAAACCGCTCCTGCATAACCGTTTGAAATTTCGTATCTCCAACAAATTTGCTGAGCAGTCGTCGTTCTGGATTTCCAGGCGGGTGGCCAACCGCCCACATTCTTCATAAGACCGGTCAACATTTTGTTGACTGCCAATCCGGTCAACATTTTGTTGACCGTCTGAACCTTGCCCGCCAATCCGGTCTAGTTCTCTATTCACAAGAATTTCTTCACGGGAGTGATCCCCAACATTATTAACTCTTTATAGAACGCCTCTAGGGCTCTAAAAATGAGTCATTCAAACGTTGCTGGACCGATGGTAATGTGAAGTGTCCAACGGATCCTGTTATGTAAGCAGCTGTGTATAGTGCCAACATCTAAAAACATGGGAATAGAAGTCAGTAAGAAAGGATGGGGAACGGTCCCATCAAATTCAGGGGAGAATCCAGGAAAATGAAGAGAAGCAACAGGAGCAAGCGTAAAGGCAAAAACATGAGAGAATACTAAAGAATTTTTGGCCAAAAGTGCGTCTGAAACTTATCGTGAACATTTACGAGACAGAAGAAAGCGTGTATTTTAGAATGTATATACATGGAGATGATTATCGACTAGTCAGATAAAAATTGCTCTCCTTATGATTTAGCTTCTACGGCCACCACAAATATTAGTTGGCATAAGTTCGACAGCATTAAACCCTCCGCCCTGTCGGCAGCGCTATGAAATTCAATGAAATAGGTTTCCAAATCCATTTGAAGAAAAGCAGCTGCATTTAGGTTGGCAATTTTTTTAAAAATAATTACTGAATACATCTAGTTGACGAAGAAATACATCAGGTGTGTTTTGTTATAGAAAATCACCTCTAAAACTGAAAAAACAAATTATCAAACTCCAATATTTTACTGATCATAACAATGGGCAATCAAATAGTAACATGTATAAACCGAGCATTACAAAGATATAAATATTAAGATGGATGAATTGGGTTACGTTAAAAAATAACGTAAGGAACATGGACATCCAAAAAGTTTTGAAGTTGTACCCATTACAGATGTCAAATAAGATAGGTAAAGAACATTTAAAGCAATTTGGACACATAAAATATCGATCAAAAAAATACCGATAAAAAAATGAGTTAATTATAGTAAAAAATAAAAAAAAAATACATGGATTTTAAAAAATTTAGATTGAAGGGGTACAAATGATTTAAAATTACTCAAATTGTTTGATAATATTGCACTAAATTCAATGAAATTGGTGAAAACGAAACAAATTTGAAAAATACATAAATCATGAACAGATAAAAGCAAATTGCTTCCCCTAAACAGACAATATGCATATACTCAAAACAGCAATCCCAAGAAAGGAAGAAAATTTGTGAATCACTCAAAGATTGCAGAAAATAAACAGTGGTTCAATTGAAATGATGACGAGAAATTGGGCAAGACACAAGTAATATCGCAAAACGTATAAAATTAGAAAATTTTCGGGATTGCCACTAGCCATTGGTCACGGTTACCTTTCTACGCTTTAATAACTTTTAGTTTACCTTATTACCAATCAACTGATTCATGATAAAACAAAATAGCTCATATGACAATAAATCTAAAAAAGTTTACTTCCTATCTATTGTTGCCAAATTGCGTGTCGCCCTCTATTCAGAATATCAAAATTCAGGAATAAATTTCATACCGCATTTCAGTCAGAACGAAGATAAATCAAACAATGCCGGAACTTCGAATAGTAGCGCGGGACTTTAACTTCGAACGCTGAATATCATCGCGCATCGCCTATTATAGCAACACAATAACAGAGAAATCACTGCACTTGCGGAAGAAGTATTAAGGGAGAAATTCTAGACAGAAGAGGGTGGATTTAGATAAGAGAATTACGCCGGCAGCAACCGCTCGGGGCGGCGAAGCAAATAATTGCGACGGAGAACCGGAGGGTGGAAGAGCAAAACCGCCCTCTATCGATGTCACTCTCCACCACGGCCTCACCGTCTCTTTACTGCAAAACATTATATAGCACACTGACATTGGCATGTTGTTTGTCATTTTAATTGTTAAAAAAAATATGAACAACTATATGCATCTTAAATTAAAATTAATTATTAAATATATATTAATTATGTATAGTTTAATGTTTAATTATATCATTTAATTTCTCCTTTGTTCGAATATTTTCGACACTTTATTCATTGTTTGGGTAATAAAACATTTTACTCATTTATTAAAATATAAAATTCGTAATATAGTATTAATAAAAAATTAACTTTCAAAGTTCCATTAATAATGACCATTATGCTTACTAACTAGTTGGTTAGTCCATACATAATTAAGATTTCGTAGATTAAAAAAAAAGGCAAATTAAGGCAGTCTACTACAAAAAAAAGGTGCCTGTTACGATGATTATAAGAGTCAAGTATAAATACTACCATTTAATTTAAACTCGTAAATTATTATCACTAAAAATAAAAATCAACTCACTCAACTTATAAAGGAATGAGATAAAAAGACGGTTCAAAAGAAAAACCAGCACTGTGTAATCTAGTTACAAAGATTTACCTCTATTCGACATTTATGTCATATTTAGTTATTAAAATTGAATGAGATAGAAATAAAATAGTTATTTTTAAATGATAGAATAAGATAAAAAATAATATTCTAATATTTAATATGTAATAATAGTATGAGTAATAATGTAAGAATTTGTATTAATGACTTCTTAATTCTTATACATAAAAAAATATTTTGAAAGTTGGAGTGTATAAATAATACCTGCACACTTTCACAATGATATCTTCGGTGGTAATGATATCCTCCGCAATAATAATAATAATAACAATAATAGTAATAATAATAATAACAATTACAACAACAATGAAGGTCAAATGAAAATAAAATTTATGGGCTGCGAGAATAACTGTTCCTTACATATAATAAATAAAAAATATTTAATAGCATGTGATATTTTTTATTTCCTAAATTAAAAAAATAAATATTCATCCAAAAATATTTATTCTGTATCAAAAAAATTAAATATATTCATTGAAAATAAGGTGAAAATTGAATCTCTATTTTTACCAATGAAACATGCACTTAGAAAAAGAGAAAAGAACAAAAATTGTAATCCAATGAATTATAAATTTATAAAAAGAGAATTAAATTGGATAGAACCTATATTATTGATTGGGTTGAGGGTCTCCGGTTACTACAAAAGTAACGAGGGTTCCGCCACTCATAGTTTTTCTCTCGTGTCTCGTGGCTTGGACAACCCTCTGGTCGTGTACGGGCCCTACTGCTCGAGGCCTCCTGGGCCCCAACGTTGTTGGGCCGCGGGGTCTTCTCAATTGGAGGCTTTAGTCTCCGGCTCTTCTTTTTGGAAGCCGATGCTTGTGTTGTGAAGGCTAGAGCCCCCAGTTGCTACACGTTCAAATGGCTACTGATCTTCTGGAGTATTTTAAAGATGTCCCCCATCTGGGTTGTCAACGCGCGAACATCAAGCTTGGGACGCTTACCCACGTGGTTACTCGTAGAGGGGCCGTCGTCTTGGGTGGCGGTGTCCCTAGGCAGCATACTGGTCTGCACCTTCATATTGACCATGCTTGTTGTTATGAGTGTGGTGGTTGGACTTTTACGTTATTCCCACAGACTGTACCAATAATACATCCCTGATATCTGAATTATAGTACGGATTTGGGAGCCACTTGATCTTTCATTGTGGGTCAAATTAGAATGGGTCTGGTCTCCATCTCTGCTAATCTAAAACTTACACACCATAAATTACAAATAATAGTTTAGAAAATTTATGGGACTCACTCCCCAATTTATCCTCTAACACTCAAATTAGTAATCTTTCTCAAGAAGGTAAAAAGATGTAAGGAGAATGTAAAAGTATTTAGGGTTTGTATGTATGCGGGGAATGTGAGAGGAGAATTGGGTTCATGTAGTGCACTTGGTAGGGAGTGGCTTGGGGTGATGGAGGTCTAGGCTCCTGCTTGGGTGCATGCGGTCAGTGGCTCACTAAGGTCGCACTCGGTAAGTGGCTCACTTGGAGTACCCTCGTGGAGTGGCTCACTACGGATACATTTGGTAAGTGGCTCACTAAGAATGCATTCGTGGAATGGCTCACTACGGATTCACTTGGTAAGTGGCTTATTGAAGATGCGCTCATGAAGTGGCTTACTACGAATGCACTTGGTAAATAACTCACTGAGGATGCACTTGTGGAGTGGCTCACTACGAATGGAAAGAGAAGAGACTGTATCTGAGGGGGAGAGCTTGGTTCTCCCTTTACACCCTTGGGGATCGACGACAATTCCTTTGGCCGAAGAGGGCCTTGAGGGCTTGAGTAGTGCTCTTTTATGTTGCTCTCGTTGGAACCCTCGCCTTGTAGTGGTGTGGGGTATTTGTAATGCTTTATAAGGAAGGATTTAACACTAAGGTCTGCGATAGGTATCGCTGGCACTGGGGTGTGACGAGAGCTGCCTCTGTTAGGTGTCGCCTTACTTCAGGGTGGAGGCCGTGCATGGTCCCCCTAACCCAGTCATTGGAAAGCTTCAGGTGGCTCAAAGCATGCATGTGCTTTGGCCACCGCATGCGCATACTCTAATTGCTTTGCCGACTACCTAGTCGAGAGCCTTTCAGATTTGTCCATCTAATTACGTGCCGTTTGGCCCTCTTGTGCTTATCTTTTGGCCCATTGCCTATTGAACCTTATCTTAATTACTACAATGGCGTTTGGGATAGGCCAGATCGATCTCGTTCCTAAGGTTACGTTTGTTACTTGCCGAGTCCCTTATCGTGATGATGATTTGCCATTTCTCAATATATACGATGATGGGACATCTTTACGTCGGCCTGCTTGCATGCTTCTTTCCTAGATGCCTCCTTTTGAGCTTTCCTCTTCGGTGTTTTTTACTTCTTTTCATACAGGGCACCATCTGAGCTAAGCCTTGCCTAAAAGAATTTTGGGTAGCCCCGAAGTCTAGCGTTGATCTCTTGTAGATGGTGTTGTGGACGTGACCCTTCATATTAATGGCTTGTCCACCTTTGCTATGGCTATAAATAGTGGGAGCCTCCATACTCCACGCCATGGATTTCCTTCCTTTAACCAAGTGATGCGAGCGGTCGAGTAAGGAAAGGGTCCTGGGCCGCCATGGTGGAGGATCTGTGGAAGTCCTCTAGGGTTGAGGGCTGCACTTAGAGCTTGCCTGGACTCCGTGCTACCCTGGTTCGAGGCTGGTGGAAGTCTTGAAAGGCTTGACGATGCAGTCGGAGCTTACCATCATGTTCCTCTTAGGGTTGATCCCTCGTCGTGGTGGAGGTGGCTTGGTTTTTGGGCCATTGGCATGCCCTTCCTAAATGCTGGAGTCCGACGGCGAAGCCTCTAGAGGAATTTCAAGGCGCAAGCGTTCTGCTCCGCCCCCTCAACTTGAGGGGGAGTGCTTGGTCCTTGGCTCCTTTCTGCCGGAGGGTTGTTTGCGGAGTTTGTTGGAGGGGGTGCTTCCAGAGTTCCTCCATGGTGGGACCATCGTTGCCATTTTGGGTCTAGCTTTACACTGATAGGCTAC
>JAOVVI020002083.1:0-22049 GCA_028571085.2 Nepenthes alata
CCTTGTTGGCTGTCCGTCCGAGTGCTGTCCCTCCGTCCGAGTACCCTGTCCTCTCGGTCGTTGCGCTCAGGAGCATTTTGTCCGAGCGCCCCTTTTGCCCCAACATTAGTAAATGGCCAAATAGAATTCCTCCATACAAAAACTTGAAAATTTCTCAAAGAATGATGAAATATATGAAAATGCAATATCCTAATTTTGAAAATTGAGTTAAGGCCAACATATAATTTGCTAATTTTATATCAAGGGCAAATCAATTTGCAAATATTGATTCTATTAGTTATCGCTTGAGTATAGATCCAAAAAGTTAGTGAGTTATCTACGATTTAAGTGCGCCTTTATTCTAATCTTTAGTTTTAAAACAACTTATACAGCCATCTTCATAATCATGTTATAAGAAAAATTGGAGTACTTACTCTTTTGTCCATTTATTGAGAAGGAATAAAATGAATACAAAACGTATCAAAGATTTGGTTTTCATTCATAACAATATTTGCCGATTTTCAAGGAAGAGTCCATAGAGAGTAAGATATTAGACATTTGAGGAAATGTATTTAACTCACTCAATAGAATTGGAGAGTTAAAAATTACACACCTCTCATTAGATGAGTTGATGTTAGAGTGTTGTTTTTACCGATGATGATGATAGAAATGGAGACAATGAAGAAAATGTAATCATAGAATCTTGAAAGTGGCATACTTTCTATAATTCGGTGTCATGGATATTTGATATTTATCATTTTTAAAAGTTGTATCAATATTATGATCCTTATATAAATGCATACCGTTTTTCTTCTTATGATTTTTTTTTTTTGTATGAAATTTGGAAAATATATATTTTTATTTTACATTTACTATAAAATAGTAGTACTCATCAATTGAAAAAAAAATATAAGTCGTTATTTTAGTTTACGTGTCCCCAATGTATCGTATCCTTAGTTTATAAATAACAGCATATCAGCACATCAATGTCGTGTCTATGTTCCATGTCAGTGTCCATACTTCAAAGCTAATTACATACAGGGCACTAGGGTGAACTTATATAGGCATTGAAGCAAAGTGGGAATTTTTCAATTAAAAAAACTTCAAGAGATCTCTGAAATATAAAAGATACCTATACTTCCTAAGGCAATAGATAATTACTAAATATTTTAGACACTATCAAACTTCAAAAAAAATAAAAATAATGCCCATCTTCCATCATACTCCCCCAATTTACAAGAATTAGTATTCAGGTTGTAAAGAACTGGTGGAGTGAAAAGGGTTCTTGAAATTAGGGAAATAGCTTTTCCATGTTTCTGAAAGAATGTAGAACTGCAAAAGTGAGAATTATTAATGAACAATGAAGTCTATAATTGGAGCTTCTTCAAAATAACTCCAATTCTAGGTCAACACGATATTCTTCATCATCTTATAAATAGACACGAATTTCAACAGGGCAAATTTCATTATGTTATTGCAAGATAGAACCCCTTTTACCTTATAAGAAAATACCAATAACATCACATTCTTCAACAATGCACAGGTGATTAACTCCCTATAAGAAAATACTTTGCCGGGGCAATGTTTTCTAAATGAAGTCAGAAAGAAATGGTCCAAATCAAGGATCAATAGGACCATGTAAGTATTGCATACTTGAATATAAGACAATAGTTTTAAAATAAAATCATTATACTTTAAAAGAAAATAATTTTTATAAGAAAGTACCAATATCATCACATTCTTCAACAATGCCACCGTGATTGACTCCATATAAGACAATATGTCACCAGGCCAATGTTTTCATAATGAAGTCAGAAAGAAATAGAACAAATCAAGGACCAGTCAGTCAATATAACAATGTTGTATAATTGAATATAAGACAAAAGTCCAAAAATAAAAAATCATTTTAGCAAAATAAAAGCTTGACTTGTCAGTTGTCATACTTCTTTGAGGATAAAAGATTCATTTGGAACACATCGTCTAGTATGGAGGACTGGGTGTTGTAATCCTTATCACCTCACAAAGACAAGCACCAACAGAAACATTGACATTCATGTCCACATGGTTCGAGAATTCCTGTGCAACTAATGCCTATGACAGTGGAGATATTGCATCTTTCATAACTTTGATGGTGTGTGCACTCTATCTTGATCCAATAAAACTAGAGTCAAAAAGTGGATGATGGCGGTGAAAGGAGTTGATTCCCAACCCTGAAAGATTGTAATTCAACTCTCTCTTTAGAATCCATCGAGGCATAAGAGGCATTTTTATGTTTGATTTGATGAACTGGGTTCGAGCATATTTTAAAAATTGAGCAGGATAGAAATCAGAAAGGGGGGGATCAAGATTGGTTGCAAAGGCTTTAATCCCAACTAAGAGAAGGAAAGGCTTGTTTTAAGGAAGAGAAAAGCCCAAACAAACTAAGCCTTCCTATCCACAATGCCAACTGAGGAGGGGCAAAAAGGCTGCTTTGATGCAACTAGCTCTCACGGCAAAGAAAACAGAATCTCAGCGAACTGTGGCAACATAGCCACCAATGAATTGATGTTGATTCTCAATGACAATCTCCAATGAAAACTGAACTTCTGCCACAGCAGCAAGGCCATCCACGAATGTGAAATATACAGGTGGCAGCATTGGGGGATCTGAGGTGACTGGTTGATGGTTTCTGAAGTGGGTTACAGTGATTCCAGGTGGAGGATAACCACATGAAGCATCAGAGACAATAACTCATTGCATAGGATTTTGGTGCCTCTTAGGTTTTTTGTTTCTGGGGTAAGATGCAATTTTGCACTGTCAAGGATAGCAGTGATCGGATATCACAGATTTGGCATGCGCAGCTAAAATAACATGCAAGTTGGATTTTCTAGGATTCAAAAGGAAAAAAAAAAAGAATAGGGTAAATGATTGACGTCAGGGTCATGGACTGAAGTTGCCGGCTGTGCCTAAGAAGTCACAAGCATTGACGCAAAAATCAGCCGTAAGATACATATCGGCCAATATGTATAGTAATCAGCGATCCCTTAATAACGATATTTTTCAATACTTCGACAATATCACGATATATTTTCAAACCGGCTAATATAGCCGATATTCAAAATATCAGCAAATATAACCGATTTTCAAAATATCGACTGATAATTGGCTTATATATTGGCTGATATGGTCCTATTAGTTTACAATTTTTAGAATTTTTTCTGTCTAATATACCTAATACCGAAATGTATTATTTTATACCGATATGACCACGACCAATACTAATACTGTTATTTTCATCCATGATCACCAGCCATTGTGGAAGGATGGACTTTCAGCCAACATTTTCATAAGGAGATTGGGTGGTGGTGGGTAAGGTTTCAGGCATTTGCTAGTTTTTTAAATCTTTCTTCCCCAGCTATGATAGAGATTAGTGGGACACTAGCAATATGGGTGCTTATGGAGATAATAGCAATGATGACTAAGAGCAGTGGTGATGGTGCAGTGACTGCACATTACTGAAGAAAGGAATGAAGCAGCGGATATGGCTGATGAAGATGCTGAACTATCAGAATCAAGAACTCTGATACAAAATGAAGTGCCAAGAAGAGGGAGAGGGAGGTATAACCAAAAACAGCAATAAAGGGAATCCAAACAGAGATAATGGAAAAATGTGGATGACACCAAGGATGAAAATACCAATACTCACAATATTCCCAACAATTTTTTGATTTATTGATAAATAATAGAACATAAACAATAGGGTGTTTAAGGTTGAGTCATAAATGCTTTGAAGTTGCACCTATAGTAAGTTAGGACACCTGAAACATAGACCAAAGATTGCACTGGTAAGAAAATGTAAATTAGTTATGATTGGAGTAAAGAAAGGAAGAGATAGACTAGAAATTATACAGTGGTGGGATAAAAACATTTTAACGTTACCTATAATTATGGAGGATATTACATTAAATCGAGTAGAATGACAAAAACATACTAATATAGCCAACCCCACTTACTGGGAAATAAAGCTCTATTATTGTTGTTGTTGTTGTTATTGTTAAATTAAACTAGGGTGCAGTCATTGGGAAAAAAAGTAGGGCTTCACAAGAACGCAAAAACCCCAAAGATAAATCCTGATTTTTATTTCCTCAAGTATAAGGGATATCTTATAATTGATAAAGATAATTATTAAATATCCTAGATACCATATAAAACTAACAAAACCTCGACATTATAATCATTTTTGACTAATAACAACATGTAAAAATATTTCTAATATCTAGTTTCTAGAGTGCTAACCAATTCTCCATTACTTTCAATTTAGGGTCAAAAAATGTCATTTTTGTTCAAAGCCAAACGTCAAGGTTGTTGTGAGCTATATCAGGGACTTAGCCTTCGACAAAGCTAGAATCAACTACAAGGATCGATCAAACACATTTAGAGGCATCTATGACAAGAATACATAAATATTGATGTGTAAACCGTAAGATCAAAAGCCTGTTTAAAGATTGAATCATGCAAATTGCTTCCAGGCAATAGCATTTCTATATTACAGCTCTCTATTGTCTGTACACCAAGTCTACAACATTCTGTCAGTGATTGGAAATATGTAAGCCTCATATGCTAACATATACTTCCCTGAAGACCAGTCTGTGCATTTTATGAAGACAACATAACAATCAAGAAATAATCTGAACATACCTCCCTCGTCAAAGAGGATCTTTAAGATCTCCCCATCCACATCTGACTGTTCATGTTATGCCAAAAACAAACTGGTGTAAGAACTCTGCTACATATTAACACAAGAGGCACAGACATGGAATCACCTTGACGGGAAGTTCAGTTCCAAACTGATCCACATAGCCTATTATTTGTCCCTCTTTGACAACATCCCCCTGCTCCCAGATGTGAAAACTTTAATGAAAAGATGTTCAATGAAGTGCAACAGCATAAACTAACAGGGTGCTGACAAAACATAATTGAGGACACAGAATCATATTTCCATATCTTGCAAGAAACATTCTATTTATTTCGGGATACAGTCTGGTTCTGGTTCCTTGCATATAATAAATTTTGTATACATGATATTCTGTTTCTTCAGAAACTCTAGATGTCATTTTGATGTTTCTGATGAAAGTTTGTTTCACTTATCAAATACAGATTAACTAAACTTCAGTTCATAAACCTGAAAACAGTGTGTCAAAAGTGAGCCTATAAAAAGGACCATGGGAATCCACTTGATGGCTTCCAGCTATATGAATTTCCTTCCGTCATTCTGATCAGTTTAGTGTAACATCTCCAAGATAGAAGCAGTTTCATATCTCATTTATCATCTCAATCCAAATTTGTCTACACATTGTTCACCCTTTATTCTTGCAACCAATCTAAATCATCATTTCCCTATCTTTTCTTTTATGGGTAAAACTTCTCAATGGCCACGAATATATTCATTTCAAATCTTACCTTTTAGAATAACCACAATCATCTATCTTAGCATAATCACATCCGCAATAAAAATTTTTTTGTACATTAATTGCCCAATATTTTGATTTATAAATTATAGCGTGTAATAGTTGCCTTACGAAATTTGTCTATCAACTTTAAAGGTCAAAAAATTGAAAAATAGTGTTGCTAGAGACATCCTTGATTGCATAACAGGGATGCTCAGCACAATATACATTCCAACTATGAAATCAAATATCAGCCAATATCTAATATATTAGCCAATATATATATATATATATATATATATGCACATATTGGGCCCCATAGATATTAAAAATTTCTAATATTGTAGAAAACAAAATCATGATAAGTCATATCGGCAATATATCGTGATATATAAGCTGATACTTCCCTGTTAGCTTATAATTCACAAAAAAATTTTTGCTTCCAATTACCTTCTATATTGATTGTCTGATATGTTTGATACAGACATGACCAATACCGCTACCAATATTTTCATCCATGATTTGACACATTAGACACTCTCTAAGAAGGATGTATAACTTTTCATAGTCTAGTACTGTCTGATCATGTTCACAGAGCATCGCTTACACTAGACTGATTGTCTACCTCACAGTTTTTACCATTTTGTAAGTTTTTTTTCCAAATCTCCTTGTCACAGTTGGCATTCATAGAATTTTGTCCTTGCATCTATCTATACATATAAATTTCATTGATACAAAATATTAACCAAATAACCACATTCAGAAGTCACTGGGAAAATTGTGCCAATCCACGAACAAGAGAGCACATTTACACCAAAAAAAATAGCAAAATCAAAATTAGGCATGCAAAATTTACCTCTTTACAGATAGGAGGTTGTTTTTTCCCTTTAACTGTCCTCCCCTTCCGGAATGAGCCCACCTAAAGAAAATATTACAGCTATTATGCAATTACATGCATCATCTGAACATGTATATCAAAATAATGGTTTTCTGAACTCATTTGAGATGATTTCATGAATACTTACTGTTGGTGATGATACTAATTTATATCCACTAGATCCTGAGGCTTCCAAAGAAGCAAGCTTTGTTGACTTGGCCGAGAGGGGATTCACAAAGGAATTGACCTTCTCTGGGGAGGATTTTGGGGTGGATGAAGAGGGGGCAGAATTAGCTGACTGAATCATGGGATCAGTTGGAACAGGTGGCGCAATTGTAGGTGAACTGACTGGAATTGGAGCATTTGTGGCTCCAATATTTCTCTTCAGATGCATCTCAAAGTCGCCAACCTACCACAGAGAATGCTTAATCCAACATAGAAAACTAAACAGTGCATTTCAATGATACATTTAACTTGAAATAAATGTGAACTCAAAAGGCATACTACTGAGAAATACAGGGTGGTTTACAGAACCTCCACAATATTAGATCCATTTCACATAACCACCAGATATTTTTCCCAATTAACAATCACAGATTTTATATCTGGTTTCAATATAACACTCCCACTTCTGTTTTTTTTTTTTTTTTTTTTTTTTGGGGGGGGCGGGTTAATCTTTTGATGTATAGAAAGTCTAATAGAACATGAGCCTCGGATGTGACAGAAAACAAAGATAAGATTTATGGAGGTTAAGCCATAAATAAATAAATAAAAGAAACGCACATTTCATAAAAACATAGCCCTGGTGCAGTAATCGAAATGTGTAAAGAATCCAGAACACATCATGTTTCAAAACAATAATGTTAAAATCCTTGTGGATATCATCTAATAAACCCAACAATAATCATTGGGAAAATGTTAGATTTTTTTAATACACTTGCGCTGATTTTGCTAAACTATGAGTTTTGCAGTCTACTCATTCTTTTATTTTTAGCATGTTTACAATTGGGACAAATACGGATTACTCTATTTCCAACATCAAGCGGCCGTCATAAAACATAAATGTGGGATGCTTATGGCCCACACAAATACATATTAACATTGATAAATTGAAAGGAAGTCTAATTGCAATTTCCAACATAAAAGAAAGCAATCACCCACCCTCATTCTGTCTGGTCCCTCCCCCCTGGTGGCATAGAACGTCCCTCACTATGCAAACCCTCTCATCCCACAACCCCCTCTGGTGGCATTTCAACCTCTCCATTCCTCCCTCATCCTCTCACTTAAAGTGGCCAATGAGGCCTCGCCAACCAACATAAAAGCCAAATTTAGCCTTAACATCAATGTACAAGGCCTCAAAAGAGGGTAGTATTGCCATTTAGGATGAAGGGAAGGGCTAGAATGTTTTTTTTTTTATTTTTTGGGCCCTTCTTTTTTACCTGGAAATATTTTGTTGTTTAATGGATCTTTTTTTTTTTTTACTTGGTGGAAATTTATTCTTTTTTTGGTTGATAAAATTTCTTCTTTCTTCATGACCAACAACATATTTAATGTGCCCTACAGCTAAAAGGTTAACAGCTAAAAGGTTGTCAGGTGTGACACATCAGCTTCTTCTCGCAAGTGATAGCACATGAGGCCAGAATTAGCTACCTTGGGGAAATTCCTTCAACTTGTACAATTGACCTCAAAGTAGAAGTTGGTTGTCAACATTACAAAAACAATAAAAGTTCAGAATAAACTTGTGAAGCACATTGAAGAAATTGAGCTTTACCCCAACAATCATATAACAATAATGGCATAATGACAGCAAACCATCATTTATGGCTAACAAACCAAGCAAAAAGCAGAGACCATGCATTAGACACACAGATTAGAATACAGCACTCATTCTCATAAGTTCCAAATGATATTAAATCCACACTACTCAACCAAGTTTCAAAACAATTCTTTCTTAATCGTCGATTAAGCATATTAGATGACTGAAAGAAAACACCTACGGTTGCGCATGACATGAACATATGATTGCACACATAGATGCTTCTGGAGAGGGGCGCAGAAAGCGCAGAAAGAGAGAGATACATGATAAATCAGATTCTGAACACATGACTCCTACCATATCTTTTCAATGTTGATTAGGTATCTGTTTGCCAAGCTTCACTACTGAAGCTAGGCCAAGCAGTTTTTGGCTTTTATCAGAGAAAAGTGTCCTTATTCCCTACCTTGCCATTTCTAAAGCATTTTGGAGATGCTTTACCAAACACACTTCTATAAAAGCTCTAGCATGGCTACACGGGCTTCCAATCTTAAATGTGCACCACCAATCATATTGCACCAACAGTAATCATGACCCAAGACGTTGATAGTTTGCAAGGAGGAATAAGATCAGTTTAAGATCTCAACTTTTACCAGTTTAAAATCCTATAGTAACGTGAGTGCCAGGTATCTACCCTCGTACAAAGAACATCAGAGAACCACTAGTGAGATCAATTTTGAAAAGGAAAATAAATAACAACACAGAGAGAGAGAGAAAGAGAGAGAGAGAGCGCAACTGAACAAAAAGTGGAGGCATATAAACCCTTCAAAACTACTCCCTTGAGAACAGCAGAAAGTAACTTGTAACATACTGCCATCATCCACCACTAGGATTCATTTCCATCATGGAAAACAGCACTGTATCTTGAATCACTTTGACACCTCAGCCATAAGAAGTTAAGAAAAGGTAAATGGGTGACAGAACCAAACCTTTAGCTTCACTTCAGCAACACTTGTCTCGTCACAGACCTCCAAAACCAAAGCCTGACAAGAAAACAAGCAGCAATGCAGAGGTTTTAAATCACACCATGAAGGATGCAAATAGATGAACATGACAAACTCATTCTGAAATTCCAAAATCAAGTTAAGAATTATGATACAATGGATTTGCTAGGCAGCTTCCTCCATTTGTGGAAGCTAGCCGTCAGCCAGGTACTACAGAATACAATTACATTGCGTGTACACAGTTTGAAAATGAACATAAGATTGATGTTGTGCTGGAAACGTTATCCAACCAATTCAATTTAGCAAAAAATGACCAAAAATACCCACGGTATCAATAGCCGTGTCAAGGTGAGCTGAGGTATAGGGGTGGTAGAAACAAAGGATAAAAGGCCAACCTAGAGCAAGAAAACCTAGAATTCATGAACTTAAAGAATAGATTTTGACTGGATACCTTTGTGACTGGATATGTATATGAATGTGTAGAATGTAAGGGTCAATCATTGAGATGAATCTAGATCTCACTTTCCTTGTTAGCTCTGTGGCAAAATGTCAAGGATAAATACTTGTCAGGAATTGAATATCTTGATCCAACCATGAGGTTTCAAGCATATACAGCTGGGCTTATAGTTACTAATTAGTAAATTAATTAGTTTCAAGCATATACTCGTCAGGAAAGATGTGCTAAACCAAATTCTGAACTTTACCATTACAGACCATATTTTCCGCCACAACAAATGCAAAAAAGTTGTGATGATGTTATTTAGTCAACTATGGAAAAATGTGCAAAAAGGCAGACATAAAGTGATACAGAACAGAAAAAAGAAAGACAAGGACAGAAAAAGACAGCTGAAGAAAGAGGGAAAGAGATGAGAGAATGTGAGAGACAAACTTCCAGACTAAGGGAAGAGAGAAGACAAGAAGCAATTAGGGTAAAATTATCAAATGTGTAAGAATCTCAAATCCTCAACAATTATTACAATTATCAAACAATCTAACTCGTAGATTCCAAATTGACAGAGCAGATTCAGTTATATCGCATTTGTTCACGTTCCTTCTTGTTCAAGTGCTTAACTAAACTGGAACTCACAAGTCCTAGGCTAGGGAGAATGGACACCTCCACGGTCGTGTGTTGGTGTCCAATGCGTATTAGATACCGACTCTCTCGTGACACTATGATTCGTGTCAGCCACTCCCAAACATGTGTAGGAATAATTTATGTTGTGTTAATTTAGACACGCTGCGGATGCATTAAAAAAATACTTGAGACATGTTTGGGCTACTTTAAAAAGGGAAATTTACCAAAAATAAAGTATTGAAACTACTTAGTAATTAGCAAAAATTTCCAAACATAAGGCTGGGATGAGAGAAACAAATGCCAATAGTTTCTATTCACAATCACTGAAGAGAGCGAAAAAAGTGCCTCCACACATGGATTAATGGCGATAGAAATCTGGTATTTGTGTAATTTTCCACTTGTTGCCTTGCGATAAAATTATTTCCTAGTGTATTCTAAATAGAACCCGAGCTTGGTTTTTCAGTTTCTTCTATGCTGTCAGGCAATGTTTCGTTCATGCCCTGTACTATGGTCGTTGAATCATTGTTATTCTATAATTATCCTAGCTATATTGTTGAATGTTTGTGAATACTTTCTTGCATTTGTTTTTTTTAACCTAACTCTATCATTCTATATCTGAAGGGTGGCATTATGTCCTACCTGATGCCCTACACCTCTCTACAGAATTATAGTTGACTGTTTGGTTAATTGGTTCCCTCCTTTGTTATTTTTATTCTTTGGTGAACAATAGCAAACCCTACCTGTGTATTTCATTTTGGTTCACCTCTTCTTTTTCCATCTTTTGTGGAGAACAACAACAGCTATTTTCCCTCAATGCGCCTTCCTCTTTTTACTTTGATAAATTGGTTGTTTAGGAACTTTACTTGTACCTATATATCTCAGGGCAACCATAAATTGTAAAGTGAAATGTTGACATTAATTTTGTGCATATGTATTTTTTGTTTGACCAATTATATTCCCATATATATAATATGATTTTAGTTAATGTATGCCAAATGTGTAGTTTCCTAATTTATTTTTTTTAAATGTGTCTTCATGTCGGTGTCCTATGGTATCCGTGTATATGCTTGAGTCCGTGCTTTTTAAGTACTAAGTAATAGAAACAAGAAAATCAAATTGTTTAATGGTTTCGTGTGCACGCTGATAAAGCATCACAAGTTCATTGGTATAAGAAAGCCATTAAGGAAGTTTTTGTCCAAACAGATCTACAACTTGAGTCTGGTGAAGTGTCCCTTGTTGAGACCCAGAAACAAGAGCAACAGAGCAAAGATGCCATTTACATTGACAGCATACCAATTTCATTGCTACAGATAAGATCTCCAGACCTGATAGAAAGAGAATGCATTCCACTCCACCTTATTGACTGATTTTATCTCATGTTATGGATTGATTCCAATTTTTCCCATCACAACAATTTTCCACTCCACCTTCTCTGTCTCCTTTAATGCCCCCTTATTTTCCATCCTGTTATCTACTCTATTCCTCTATTTTTGCCATTAATTCTTCTAATTTCTCACATCAATTCCTCCATTCCCATCCCAATCCTCTAAGTTCATCTTTGTGGGCATTGTCATACCCCAATATCATATAGTGAAATAAGGAGGCATAAATATTAACTTCTTTACATTTGTATACTTCAGAACCATGAAGAATTCCAGCAAATAGACAGAAAATATTGGACGTGAAAGGAGAAAAGTAAATTCACCTCAAATATGTCAGGAAAAGTGGTGCATTGAAGAGTATGTTTTTCCATTGGGCCTTTTGGACTTCCATCTGCTGAAAATGCTTGATTTTGATTATTCAATCTAATACCATATACTGACATACCATATAAAAAATAACCACATGAATTAATCAAATTCATATCATGAACCGTTGATGGAAAGCCAATAACAATAAAGAATAGCAAACTCAGATGCAAAGTAGTTTTGCTCATTATAATACAATGCTTGCTGAAGTGGATTACAACATGAAAGCTACATAATTTTTGCATGTTGTTGGACTTCATCCACTGAATTCAATACACAGTAAGTTCATTGAATGAAACTCTTCTCTCATTTAAACAAGCTGACTGTAAACTCTACTATCACAATACCAGGAAACTAGCAAAATCTAAATATCAATAATTTTGATATGAGACCCTCACAATCCAGGAAATTCGACGTGGTTACGAGTCCATATTTATAGCTAGAGAGAGACACAGCACCAGGAAAATAGCTAAATGAAAATTGTTGAACTCACCACTCTTAGATGATTGGATCATTCCAGTTGTTTTTGAACATGACACTAGAATTTGTGCTCGCCTTGTAGAAGAAGCTAGCTTCCCTACAGCAAGCCCTTGAATATGTGATTGATATGAGGACCATGTGGACTTCCCAGGCCTCTCATGAGAGGACCATATTTGTGAGAAAATGCCAGCAGAACCTACAATGCATGAATAATCAAGACAAGCATCAGCACCTTGATCCCATTTTTGTACAAATTGAAGCATGTAAGAATAGAAAAGCATTACAACGTAACCAATTTTTTATGAAGCCCATACAGCAAGAAAATGCATATGTGTGGGTAAGTGTATGTGTGTGTGTGCATGATCCTATTCCTAGACAAAAGATGAGTACTCCGGCAGGTACCAATTAGCTTAGTTGGTAAAGTCTCTTGCTGAAGCTACCAGAAATCTAGGATCAAATTTAGCTTGCAACAAGGGGCAACCCCCTCTTTGTGTAGCCCACCAATGGGGGGAAAAAAAAGAGCAGCACTCTGTGCTTTCCACCATACATGGAACCTCAATCCCATCAAGGTGGAAAGAATAATAGCCGGATATAGCAGTGCTAACGTGAAATCCTTCCCATGACCTAAGTTCTCCATGAGAAATTACTAGAGAGGCATAAGATTGAATGATAGGAAAATGAAATAGGAAATAGTAGTTTTTGAACCAATTTCAAGATAAAAATCAATCTCTAAGAAGCATAGACATGGGGCACAGATATAGGATGTAGATATGACATGACACCATTAAGGCAACCCATTATCTAAAAAAAAATTAGGACGACATAATAGGGATACATTAACTAAAATTCATACTTTTCATATGCATAGAAATATAATTCATTAAAAACAGTATTTTTGCACAAATAACAATCAATGCTTCAATTTGTGATTCTAATTGTCTCAAAATATTTAGATAAAGCACAAGTTCCTAAGTAAACAATTTGCCAAAGAAAAAGGAGGCAGGGCCATTCATGGAAAAAGCTAGCTGTTATTGTTCACACATGCACGCGCGCACACACGCACACAAAAAAAAAGAACAAGAACAAAAAATGAATACAAAGTCAAGGTGTATTGTAAGAAAACGATGACAAAAAATGAATACAAAGTCAAGGTGTATTGTTGTTCACTACATAAGAAAAATAAAAAGGAAGAAACGAATCAACCAAAAACCCTGCTAGAATCCCACAAGAGTTAGGGTATAAAATAGGGCCTAAAGCCCCGTTTCTAGCCGAGAGAGAGCAAGAGAGCAAGAGGGCAAGGAAGAAATAAGCAAATGCAAAAAAGTATTCCAACAACAATTGTGCAATAGAGTTAGGTCATAAAGAGAATAGCAATGATTCAACATCCATGGTGATCGGGTATACACGGCATTTCACAACAAAATAGAAGAAGGGAGCAAAAAACAGAACTATAGCCCTGTGTAGAACATGTAGGGGAACAAATTATCATAAGGAAGCAAATAGAGAGCTATGCAAGTACTGAATATCTATCACCAGCAATCCCCACAAGATCGCCTCATCTTTAATCCCTTCTTTTCTCAATCAGGCTCTTCTCTATCGCTTTGATTGATTAGGAATGGAAACTAATGTTGTTTGTTTCTCTCTTCTCAGCCTTTGATTTTGAACTTTTTGGATAGCTAATAAGGTGTCTCAATACTTATTTAACTGTAGTCAAAAGTCCAGCTTTCTAGATTTGAAAATTTTGCAAATAGCATGTTAGAAATATTTATATTGGCATATTCCGTAACTAAGTAAACATATATTCTAAAGAATTCTCAGGTTTCAGTGAAGACAAGTGCCGGATACACGCCTATTATTTGTAAATGTGCCATCTCCTAGTATTCACACCTGGCGTGGATCTGATACGCTCATGAGCATATTTTTACCAAAACACCCATGCCTAACATGTGCCCGAGCCGCACAAGCACATTTTATCCTAAATACCCACTTCCGTGCCCAAACCACACATGAGTGCATTTTACCTTGAATAACTGCGCCCAATGTGTGGCTCGGAACACATGATCATATTTTAACCAAAATATTCAAGCCCAAGGTGCATCCAAACTTTGCATGACCGCAATTTATCCAAAATACCTACACCTAATGTATACATGGGCGCAATTTATCCAGAATGTCCATACTTGAGATACACTCAAGTAATGCATGAGTGTATTTTACCCAAAATGCTTGCGCCTGATGTACACCTGAGTGGAGCACATGAGTTGCAGCGCAACCCTTTTGCTAATGCTTTTGTACCTAATGTGCATCTATTCGATGCACATGCGCTTGAGCACTATTTTCTAAAAGGTCATATGTTTTGACCTGATTTCCAACATCTTCTATAAATACCTTACTTCCAAACATTTATGAAGATATAGAGAAAGGACACAAAAGTGAAAAATGGCTGTAACCCTAAAGCTTCCATTGTTTAAAGTAGAAAGCCATTGTTTGCTTGAGAAAACGAAACCTTTGCTCTTGAGAAAAATTGTCAAGATTTTCTCACCCAATATTTTTTATTATTTACACATTAGCTCCAACCTGTAAACTTTTGTCAATACATTAGTGGCATGGACACTGGGATAAAATAGTGTGTGGATTCCGCTATTGCACACAAATCCAATGAATTTCTTGGTAAAAGTCATAAATCAGGAGTAAGTCGACTAAAGTTTAGCGCATCTAAAAATTGACTTTCATAGTGCAATGCTTTCACTGGCTATAGAAATTTAAAAAGTTCTACTTGATAACTATTAATTATTAAGGTTTTCCTTCATCACCAAAATCTATATTAATGTGCTTCACTATTTCAAATTTATTTTGGGTGATATATTTAACTATGAATATCAATTTCATTTTACATCTAACAAAGAATATGCATTATGTGTATTGTATATTCTTATATATTTTGCTTCCGTAATTTTACAAAGTCTAAACAAATTGAGATTATGAACCCTCTATTTTTTTCATAGCCCAAACATGTCACAAGTATGGCCTTAATTTGTCCACAGTATGTCAGCATTAACATAGAAAATAAAACATTATGAAGGATGTTATAGAATTCCCAAAGCATGTTAGAGAGAATCTGGCATGTTTCAAAGAGCGTTTACATTGGACATGTGACAGACACTAATACACCACACTTCAAGAAGCATCCGTGCATCCTAGATCTACCTTAAAACAGTTTTTCAAAGACAAAAATAATAATATTGTGAATCCAATCAAAAGTATGTATTCATAGATTTAGATCAAAAGGAATGTGGCCATATCTTTTTCAGAATGTCCCTTCTACTCAATCAATTCTGACTTTGAAAATCAGCAACTTCATTATCCTTGGACCTTATTTGGGAAGTGAATGGAGTGGTCGGGAGGAAAGAGCTTGAAGCTTGTTTCTAATGATCATTTTTCAATATGGAGGTGAAGATTCATCTCTAGTCACCTCAATTGACCCCATTGTTAAACAACCATGGAGAACTTCCTGAAATGTGAGATACGGAGGAAATGAAATTATCAAAACTTAATCTTTCACTTCCTTTTCCTCTTTTCTCTCATTAAAACTCCCAGTCAAAGAAAAGGTCCCCCACCCCAACTGTTTCCATTCTCTCCCTTTCAACTATCTCTTTTCAACTTCTGACCTCCAAACCCATCGTTCGGGCATCTGGTAGATGTTCACTAATAAGCCTATAGATTTTGGTAACATCTTTAATTCAGCCAACATTGTGGGTGTTAATAGACTACATTAGCAAATACTTTTGATTATTTTTCCATTATTTCTAGATTACTATCAGATATTATAGATATAATATCTTTTGGGACACTTTCCTCATTTACTTTTTATAGTCTAAAAAATCATAACATTGTTATAGCCTTATGATATGGTAAAATATACACAAAACACTTCTCCCACATTATTCTCATAACTTTATTACATAAAGCCAATCTTTTGAACCGGATCCAGCATGAAAGTCTTGAGTTGCCAGAGGCAGCTAGCTACATGGTACTGCCCATTGCACATTCGGCCACACCAAATTTTCTTGCTCTGATTCAGCTCCCCTTACACTTCTGCAAGAGCAAGATTAGCTTTCTCATCTTTTTCTGCTTTAACTTCTCTGTTCGTATCATTTTTTCCATCTAATGTTTTTGTCAAGCATGAAGATAGATCTTTCTCCCGTTTCTCAAGCACATCACCAAACTCCACGGGTTATACCTTGTTGGTGTTGCCCACTGATCATCACTCCTAAGTCCATCACCACACAACTGCTGTGACCATAGTCCAAAGCGCACAATGAATTCTCATCAATTCAGAATCATTCTCTGGTTGGATGGTTTTTTATACCATAAGGTACCTATGAAATACTCATAACCATGGCAGATTTACATTTGCCTAATTGCCACATTGTTTGGTTCCTTTTGACTTGTGCAGATAAAATGAGTTGGTTTCCATTACCATTACCATTACTGAATCAAGACGATAGGTATACCTCTAGGTTCCTTTTGAGCTATGTAAAATACATGTAGATTTCCTTTTCCAATATTGTCAAATCTAGATGTTGGATATTCCTATGGGTTCCGCTTGACTCCTGTAAAAAAAACACATTGACCCCTGTTTACAATAAAATGTTGGATTCCTTTGGATTCCTCTAGGCCTATGCAAATATAAACACAGCTTGGTAATCAAGGCAATGGGTTCATCTTGCAGCGCACATCAATTTTTATTCTCTGGGTACTGCGGTTGTTCCTCATCGGCTGGTTGCTTGCTGGTCTCAGAATTAATTTCAAAATTTAAGCTGGGTTGATTAAGCTAGAGTTTACAATCTATCTCAAGAATGAGAGAGAGTATAGAAGATTATATTACTATGTATAGTTTTGATTATTTCTAAATTATTTTTTGATATTCAGATAATATGTAGCTTGATAATTGAAGAATATTATATGGAATGTTTTTTCTCATTTACCTTTCTGTAGCGTATAAATTCATAGCTTGTAATAGATTTATGATATAGGGAAATGCACATAAAACACTTCCTAATTTGCTTTCGTAGCTTTCTTAGGCAGGAAAACCCGCGCACTGCCCCAACCTTTCAATCTTATAAAGGCATTGGCTGGAAGCATATCACAGGCCAAGCATGTGGCCCATCTCAATACAGCCATGGATTATTATTTAGGGTGAAAAAGCTTGTTCCTCATAGCCTTTGGAAAAGGTTCCATTATTAATCAACTCTCCCAATTAGCTCAAAGAAGACTAATTCAAACAGTTGTGGCTGCATTGACGGTTGCAATACCCTACGACCATTTGCTAGCAGTTTGAGTCTCAAAACAATTATGTTCGTTATAACCTTGGGAGAAAAGAAATTACTAAAGCCATGGATTTTTATTTAGGGGGGAAAGAAACCTCGTTCCTCAACCTTTGGAGACGGTGCCATTAATCATCTTCTCTTCCCAATAAGCTCAAAGAAGACTGATTCAAACAACTGTGCGCGCATTAACCATTGTGACATTCTACGGCCATTTGCTAGCAGTTTGACGTTCAGAACAATTACAAAACAGACATAGCACACTCAAAACACAATGTCATTCCTCTGCAACAAAGGCCTTTCAGGCAGCCATATTCAAAATAAACAAATAATAGACAACTCCAGAAGCTGATCAAAACATAATGCAGCGGCTCAAGATAACAGGCGAGCAGAAATCACGAAAGAACCCCACTTCAGTGACCAAAATCAGATCGGAGACGGCAGCCTACTGCCAAATGACAACAATAAAAAGGAGAAAGGGAGAGAGATACCACTTACAAGAACCGACCTTTCATTAGATCTAAAACCGGAAATATAAACCAACACTACTGAAATGCGACGATAACCACAAAAGGCTCCCTGTGGAGCTCAGAAATTTGTTCAAATTTACAACTACTGGCCAAACGATTCAACGTCCTAACCTTCATTTTCTTAGCAAGTCTCAACAACAGCGTAACAGCTTACATAGATACGATATACGTACAATGGAAGGATCGAAGAGCTGCGGCAGACTCCATTAAACAATAAAATTGTCGAATCAAACAATGAAATAAATGCAGAGAGAGAGAGAGAGAGAGATCGTGATTCGTGGAATTGCTGCTGAAGTATTTGAAGTTGGGGGTGGGAGATTCTGTAGAGGGTAGCTTTGTAAGAGTGGAATGAATGGGGAGATAAAGCGAAGAGCAGTTGGCACGCAGAATGAGAAGAAGATTGCAGAGAGCTTCGAAATGTCCGCCTTGTTCGATACATCTCTGTCGATCAACAAATTCTTTTACACTACTCAACGCGCCAACAAGCGCCAGGTGTCCCTTTGTGCCCTGCCGGGTTCTTTTTTTTTAACTAATAATGTTAATTGTCTTATTTATTTACAATTAAATAAATATTATTGTTATTGGAATTAAATATATCTTGATTATATATATAACTATTTTGATTTTTAATACAATTAGTTAAAATTTTTTATCCATTTAATAATTTATTGTCACATAAAATATTAGATTTTCTTATTTATTTTTAATATTATGGAATATGCTATATTGATCACGTTGATTCGATAATGGTTGCCTCCGCTTGGAATGGTGCGTCATGTTGATTTGTTCAGAGAGCTGGCCTGATTGACTGCGGCACCACCTCTGTTTTGGCTGCAACTTGACTTGCTGTGCCATGGTGATTCTTCCATAGGTTATGCATCTTGTTGGCTTGGTCGATAGTTTCTGGCAATTGTTTCTTTATTTGTTTCTTTCGAGTTTTATTTTCTTTGGAGATAAATACTTTATACTCGAGATATGCCCTAACAACTTTATTCTATTTTTAAGCCGGTAAAATACTGCTGGCCTAATTGACTGCGGCACCACCTCTGTTTTGGCTGCAGCTTGACTTGATGTGCCATGGTGATTCTTCCATAGGTTATGCATCTTGTTGGTTTGGTCGATAGTTTTTGACGACTGTTTCTTTATTTGTTTCATTCGAATTTTATTTTCTTTGGAGATAAATGCTTTATACTCTAGATATGCCCTAACAACTTTATTCTATCTTCAAGTCGGCAAAACACTGGGAGATAGAATATTAGTTGTTGTACTCTTTTATTTTCTTTCAATATAATTTACTTATTTACCAAAAAAATATTTATTTTTAATATTAACCATATTTTAAATAAATTTTATGATATTAAAAAAAATTTAAAATAATATTAAAAAATTTACAAAATTTATATTATTTGATTAAGTTTCACAGAAAAATCACTCATTCAATTAATTCAATTAAAGAATGTGGGCAATGTCACACCAAATGTAGGTACCTTACTTAGGTGGTGGTGGTTAGGCAGCTAACTTCATTGCCATTCGATTTGTCATGGATTGTTTGAATCAATCTGTGCTTGATACTAAAACAGCTACCAATCATTTAGCCCCAAAAGTCAAATTTAGATGAGACATTATGCTGCAAATGTTATATTATTTTGAGTTATTTTTAAACGGTATCTAATAATCACATATTTGATGGTACTGTAAAATGACATTTGTTGGGTCCCGTGTCAAAGCCCACGAACGACGAAGGCCAAGCCCACTACGCAGCAAGAGGAAGCCCACGTGACGCCCAACTGGCAGAAAAGGACAAAAGCTCTGCGGCATATTAGTAGGAGCATGGTCAATCCTGCGCCAACGGCTTAGACGGCTGCTGGCAAGTAGCCGTCCAATCTCCTTTCAAAGGAAAGTTAAACATGCACGGCAGCTCCGATAAGCCTGCCAACCACCAAAATGCGACAGCGGAGATGACTGGCGCACAACTGCAACATAGAACCCTAGCAACGGGTATTCTTGAGCCCAGCGTCCACTGAGAGGGAGAATATAAAAGCTCCCTCACCCCCTCTGGAAAGGGGACCGATCGAACAATCAATTCCGAATTGAAAAGTAAAAACAGGAGAAGAGCTCTCGATCGCTTGGACAAAAAAGTCTCTCGAGTTATCTCCTAACTCCCAAAAAATGGGTTCGAGAGGACCTTGGACCACCGAGTCCAGCTCAGCTCCTCATCAACAACGCCCGAACCCCTTCGCCTCCTCAGGCAGGGGAAATTAGCCACTCATAGCGGTGCACTAAGAAAGTCAGGCCTTCCACACCTGCTCATTGCATTCCCACTCCAAACAAAAGCATATTCACGTATCATCAGTATAAATTTTCACACCGCCAAGAGCGAGTGTGACCTCACCGTTTATTGTGAGAGTTTACTGACTTGAGCGTCGGAGTGGCCGTGGTGGGAGAAATCCCGCCGGGTCCCTGACCTCTTGTTTGTTATTTGTGTTTTGTAGGTCCCAGGTTTTGAGATACGAAGACCGGACCCTTGCCTTGGCGCAACCGCGTGTTAAGGAATCCAAAGGCTCCCTAATCCGTACAACAACCTCATGGGCCCAGAGACGCAACATTATCGCCGTTTGTGGGAACGTGACAAAAAGTCTAATGTCACTCCTATATTTTCCTTCGAAAGCGAGAAGTCAATGGTGAACACCAGAGCACAGGGCAGCGCTCCAGTGGTGGACATGGCCACCCAGAATGAAGATCCTCCTATCGTGGGCCAAGGCGACGCACGTCCAAAACCCAACGTCCGCCGTATGGCTGCGGACATCGGCAACATCAAGCTGGTCCTCCGGGCCCTGTGTGAACGAACGGGAACTCTTTGGCCAGGGGTTGTTCCCCCAGCATCTCAGGCCTCCTCCTCCAAGAGAGCGAGGTGCCGCGTAGCAGCCCTCCAAGGGCAATCCAACCAAGTCGATGACGCTGTGGCCTGGGAGGCCCCCAGCGGAGTCAGTCCTCACGAAGCGGAGAGCCATCCCAACCGCGATGAGCGGGGTGACAGCCCTGGACGGCGTAACCCCCGCAACTCGCGCGGGCATGGGAGGCAGACCCAAGCGGAAAGCCGGCATCCCCGACAAGCTCAAGAGCGCCTCCAGGATGACATGAAGCTCCGCGATATCATCAATGCGTGGAGAGCCGCCCCCGACCCACCGATGGAGGAGAAAGTAAAGGTGTTGTGGGACATCCTTCACAAGGACAGATCCACACCATCCTCCGTCGACCTTCGGAGGTCGCCCTTTGCCATGGATCTGTGGACCCAACCGGTCCCGAACAAGTTCAAGATGCCGGTCCTGGAGGGGTACGATGGAAGCAAGGATCCCATGGACCATCTCAACTGCTTCCGTACCCACTTGTCCTTCCAGGGAGCGAGCGAGGCCCTGATGTGCCAGTGCTTTCGCGTCAGCCTCAGGGGAGACGCGTTGCTCTGGTTCCACGGCCTCCCTCCGAATTTCATACGCTCATTCGACGAGTTAGCTGATACTTTTCTAAGCCAGTTTGCCTCCAGCCGCAGAGAGGAGAGGCAACCGTGGCATCTGGTCCACCTCCGCCAGAAGACGGATGAAAGCTTGAAGCGGTTCCTTGACCGTTTCATCACCGAGGTGCGACAGATCCCCCAGCTCTCTCACGAGCTGAAGCTCAACGCCTTCGTCACCACGCTGGCAGCGGGGGACTTCTTTAAGCACCTGTCGCACCAGCGCCCTCAAACCTTCTGGGAGGCTGAGGCCATCGCCAGGGTATACATCACGGCCGAAGAGGCCAATGAGGCGAAGCGCCCTGAGCGAGCGGACCGACCACCGGAAGCCACCAGGACCAC
>JAOVVI020002084.1:0-22049 GCA_028571085.2 Nepenthes alata
AGCATCCTGTCGAACAGGTATATTCTTTCTGGTGCTCTTCTGGTTGGCAGAGCGACCATTTACATGATGCACCTGCCTCCACTGGTAAGCAACCTCTACATCAACGACCTTGGCCGTTTTATTATCACCAGATTTAACTCTGATTTTTATAGGAATGGGAGCATTTTTACTCACTTCAACGCAAATCCATGCGAAGTGCAAACGTTCCATCTGAGCTGTGCTAGAGTCCAATTGGAGGGGTTTACCAACCCCACTTGCTATCCAACTAAGACCTAAGGGGGTCCAGAATTCAATCGAAACATTGAAAGAGTAATCCAAACAGGAAACGTTTGGTGAGATTCCTTAGACAACTCCATTCCAGGCAGCCATCATTTAAGGAAAATGGTTTTATTGCCAAATGCCCAGGGGCCTTTAGACAAACAGAGATTCAATTGTTGTTCAAACGCAAACCGAAAGAAGAAGAAGCCAGTTCCAGTCCCAGCTACATGACTTAGCCCAAATGTGGCCCAAATTTTGCGGGCAATGTTGCAAACCCCCATAAAGTGTAATGGAGTTTTATAGAAGTACCCTACTAGCATTGCGCCCCATAATTCCTAGCTTTTCCGAATGACCTCAGCCGGAGGAGATATGGAGACTACATCCCCATCAATAGATTGAGGGGGATAAAATTTAAGTGGAGGACAAAGACTCACTCCATTGTTTTGGACAACGTCTACCCAGGAGGACGGGGACATTGAAAGAGCCTCACCTGAGTTGATTTGCGAGGAGATTGGCACATTCCAAGTTGTGGCAACAGGTTCGCTACGGACCACACCAGAAGATGAATGCAGGTCGGCCAGATTTGCAGCATGAGCAATAGCTTCAGAATTAGAGATCGGTTGCCCCTGACCATCCGCGCACCCAATATGCGCCGAGTTCAAACACCGGTCGGTGTTCCCACCATGCGAATTGAGGGGCGGTGAACGGCTTGTGCTACAGGGAAGACCGAGGTCTTCAACTGCCTTCATCTGAGTTGGTTCTTCCCGTGATGCTGCTGGGGCGAGAAGCCTTGGCAGATAGAAAGCATTCTGCTGTTGGCAGATAGAAAGCTTTCTGCTTATGCTGTAACATGATGCAGCCATGAATCAGCATGATGTAGTTGCTGAAGCTGAATCCATTTGATGCGGTTTACTGCTCGGATTTTTTCCATTGACTATGATGATGCCAATGGTCTGCGGAGTGCCCTTGGCATGTTTGGGGTGCTCTCTTCACTGTTTGGGAGGAAATGGAACAAATCTGTGGACCTTTATGGCCGAGATGGCCTGTTTGTCCGAGAAGAGTCCTACAGCGTTGCATATGGCTGGGGTGGTGCAAATGT
This sequence comes from Nepenthes alata, assembly GCA_028571085.2. NCBI lineage: Eukaryota > Viridiplantae > Streptophyta > Magnoliopsida > Caryophyllales > Nepenthaceae > Nepenthes > Nepenthes alata. Next base: position 1,358 of record JAOVVI020002084.1, read on the forward strand.
CCTAGGTGCCTTTGGTGGATGTTGCACGTGTCTTGAAGCTTTCGTGGTCTGTTGTTTGCAGTGTATAGTTGCTCAATAGAAGAGCTGATGCTGTGCTTGTAAGCCTGCTGCTAGGCCGAGGGAATTGATGGCATGGTCCTGGCTGGTGATGTTGATCCTGCTGGTACATGTTGGCATACTCATGCTGAAGCAACGATCGGAGTGAATGTTAGGTTTTGAAGACACAACCGAGCCTAAGTTTACTGATAATCGTGATGAATATTTGGTTTGTGCTATTTTTTTCTTTTTGAAGACACATGACTTGTTTTTTGGTTTTTATTTGGTGTTCGGGATTTGCCCTGCATTTATGATTTTATTCCAAGTCGGAAAAACACTTGGAGTTTAATCATAGGTTGTATAAATTTTTTTTTAATACAGTTTACTTACTTACCAAAAAAATATTGTAAATATTGAGTCATTAATAGATCAACTAGACCATTTTGATCATCACTGATGCTTCAACATTTATGTTGAATGCACACTTGTTTTATTTGTCAACTAAGTGTTGTTGTCGTTGTCGTAGGGTTTGGCTAGACATAGTTGTCCAGTTGTAATCATTCCTACAAGCAAATGTTGTAGCATAGTGAAATCCTCTTTGTTGCCAACTAGGTTTGATTGCCAAAGTTGCCCATTTTTTATGGAGGTTAGATCATTGCCCGCACTTGACTGATGGTGCTAGTCCCTATTAAAGGGAGTTGTCGCATTTGTGCATCAGGTACTAGTTCATCGACTATTGTCGACTGATGGTGCTTGTTCCTATTAAAGAAAGTCATCGCACACATGCTAATAAGCCCTTTAAGGTTTTGTTTTGTTTTAGCTGCTTAAAAAAAATGAGGTTGACAGTTTTGTCTTGAAGCCCTCAGGCTATTGCTTTTGTCGCAATGCCATTTTGGGTAGTAAATCTGCTGTGGTTAAATCTGAGTCACCAAATATAGCTGATGTTTCCCCTTCCACCTCTGATGGGGATTTACGTGAGCCAGTTGGGGGAGTTTAGTTGACTAATACCTTGTTACCCTCCCCTCTTTCTCCTGCTGTTGGTGTTGGCCAGGAGAAAGGTGATGATCAGGTGCTTCAAGCAGGCCAGCTCCTCCCTGGTTGTGTTGCAGGAGCCGTGGTTGATGTCTTAACTGGCTCAATCAATGTTGGCTTTGTTGCCTCTGGTCATGAAATTTCTTATGATGGGGCTTCTTGAGAGGCAGATGTGGATAATCAGTCCCCCGCGTTGCTGCCTGCTGATGTTAATCCTCTCGTTTTGTGTGAGACAGTTTCTTCTGAGGAGACCAGCAGTGCTGGCCAATCTGGTGAGGATGTTTTCTCAGATTACCCAGTGTTGGATGCGGCTGCCCTGCTTGTGGGTGTTCCTACTGTTGGCTCTCTTCCTGGGCCCCCTGCTGCCCCGTCTGATCTTCATCTTTCGGGTCTGATTGCTGAGGTAGATCCTGATCTTACCCCCGAATCTATCTCATGGATCTCCAGAAAATATTCTCTGGTTGGCTTTAGCCATGTTGGGCTCAACTCTGTTAGCCCATGTGTATCTTTGTACGCTCCATTGGACGCTCCCAGGGAGGAGGCGGCCGTTCTATCCCTACCTTTTAGGGAGGTGATGGTCATGCAGGATTTAGCATGGAAGAAGGCCAAGGCCAAGAAGCGTCGATATTCTTCCAAAAAGAAAAAAGACTCCTCTCGTCCTTATGTCTGCCCTTAAGTCGGCTGGCCTGTTGGAGCTGTGGCCGGTTTGCTTCGCTGACATGGCATGTCTTCTGCCGATTTGGACTAGAGGCCGGTTTGGCCTGCTGACGTGGCCTGTCAATTGCTGATGTCGAATTGAGGTCGGTTTGGCTTTGCTGGATTGGTATGTCATTTGCCGATTTGGAATTGAGGATTGGAAGTGAGGCTGGTTTGACTTTGAGGCCAGTTTGACTTGGCATTTCTACTGCCGATTTGGACTTGCGTGCAAAATGCCGATTTTGTCTTGCGTTTAAAAGTGCCAATTTGGATTTACGGCCCAAATGCCGACTTCAAATTGAGGCCGGCTTGGTTTTTGTTGACTTGGCATGACAATTGCCGATGTGGACTTGAGGGTGCCGATTTGGACAGCGCTTCAAATTGTCGATTTGGACTTGCGTGTAAATTGTCGATTTCGATTTGCATCTCAAGTGCCGATTTGGAATTGCGGTTTTGAGGCCGGATTGGCTTGGCCGACATGCATATCAATTTCCGATTTGAACTTGAGGGTGCCGATTTGGACTCGCGAGTAAATTGCTGAGTTCGAATAGCGTTTCAAGTGCCGATTTGGACTTGCGGGACATGCCGATTTCAACAGGAGGCCGGTTTGGCTTTGCTGACTTGGCATATCAAGTGCCGATTTGGACTTGAGGTTGTCGAACTTGACATGCGCTTCAATTGCCGATTTTGACGTACATTTCAAGTGCCAATTTGGATTTCCATTTTAAATGCCGATTTTGATATTGTAATCTTATTTCTTAATGACTTTTGTCATGGTTTTAGGGGACTCCCTTTTCTTTATGTTTCTTTTCCCAAGTCGGTAAAACACTTGGTAAAGAACACAGTTTTTCTGTACATTTTGTTTAAATTTTAATACAATTAATTACTTACAAAAAAAAAGACCTTATTCAAGTTGCTCAGTTTGTAGGACTGAGGTTTAGAGTTTGACCTTCTCTGGGCCACTTGGTTATTTGGACCGAGGCTTTGACCGTATTTTTGTAGGTCAGTTCACAGGTAAAGGATTTCACAAGATTTTGGGGCAATCTAGGTCATGAAATTTATACAGTCACTTACAAGCATTTGCGTGGACATGCTCAACAAGATAAATGAATGATTATTTTATTAATCAAAATATGTTACCATGGTTTGGTGCCACTCACGCGTTGCTTGGCTCCGTGTTGTTATACTGGATTATAATAATTTTTTTGGTAAGTAAGTAAAAATGTATTAAATTTAAAAGAAAATTATAAAATTTTGTGCTAACTCCAAGTGTTTTGCCAACTTAAAATTAGAGCAAAAATCAATGAGAGTACCCCAAAACACATGAATAAGTCCAAATCTGAGACCAAGACTCTTGACATGACAAATGGATTATAACAATTTGCCGGAATGGGGTATGTAATGGCTTGCACATGATTGGTTTGTTGAAATAATGCCGGTATGCTTGAAGCGTATGTTTCCTTCTGGATCCCTTGGGGTGGATGGTGGGTTGGAAACAGCTGGATTTGATCGGTTGACACTGGAATTTCCATTCTAGATTTGTTGCAAAGTGCCTGAATGACGTATATACCAAAGTGCAAATATTCGGTTTGGTTCACTATCGCCGATATACCTTGAGTAGCCGATGGTCCTTTTGAACTCTCGATGGAGGTCTTTCAAAATGTTGATAGTAATATGGAGTTGTGAACAGCAGATTTGATTTGGAGAGAAGCTCTCCCTTCTCTCTTCTTCTCAAATTTCAAAATTTATGAAGGTGATTCTCGATGGGTTGACGTGGGCTTGCATTGCCCTCCACAAGGTGTTTGGACGGTATGCTTTGCCGGTTTACAGTATATGTTGTCGTCCGCCTTGTTAGGTGGGTTGGTTGGGCTAACGTGGCCTGTCTATAAAAAAAATTTGTGTGTGACCTTGCTGGGCTTGCGTTGCCCTCCACAAGGTGTTTGGACGGTATGCTTTGTTGCCAGTTTACTGAATATGCTGTCGTCCACCTTGTTGGGTTGGTTGGTTGGGCTGACGTGGCAGTTGTGGGGCTTTGCATCTTCCAAGAAAAAAAAGGGAACGTTTTGTTTGTGGCCGTCGTGGGCATAGAGGGGCTCAGCATCCTAAGGGCTTGCCGACATGGACGTCATGGCTCTTTGGGGGCTGGTCGTTTTTCTCTGTGTTTTGAAAAAAAAAAAGCTTGTTGGGCTGACGTGGGCTTTGAGGTCTAAGTCCCCCCTCAGGCCTAGCTGACATGGCCATGCTTGTTGCCTAGTTTGTTGATATGCGATCCGGCCTGCTAAAAAATGATGGTCGGTTGTGCTGTCGTGGACATTTTTTTTGGTTCTGCAACCCTTAGGCCTAGTGACGTGCACGAGCACCTAAAAGTCAACTGCTGAAGTTTACTTTATTGCTTTGAAAAGGATGCTGCTGAAATTGCTAGGTGTGGGTGGGATCGCATCATTATCCCGGAATAGGATGCCGACTGACTTGGACGTAGTGGTTCCTTTGGGCAGTATGGTTCCTTCGCTCAATGCTCCCGGTTCTATTGGCGGCAGGCCTGGCTGACGTGGTCTAGCGCCTATGAGTCATCTGGTGAAGGTTGCTTTATTGCTTTGATGAGGATGTTGCTAAAGTGTTTGCCGGTTTTCTATCCCTCACTAGGAGTCTCTCTCTCTTTATCCCGGAATGGAATGCATGCTGACTTGGTCGTAGAGGCTCTTTTGGGCTGTATGGAACCTTCACTCACAAGCTCTCGGTCCTGTAGGCGGCAGGTATGCGACTTCCGGCTGGTACACAAAGCCTGTGTGGGTGCCAGTTTTTGCTGACGTGGACGGTTTGTCAATGCTGGCCATTCCAAACTTTCTCACACGTTCCCCGCTTGGGTAGTTCATTCCAGTTTGCTATTTCACGTTGAGACAGAATGCTTAGCTCTGTTTTGGCTGCCAGTCTTGACTGATGTGGACGTTTGACTTTGCTGGGCACACCGGTCCATTCTCTCACATGTTCCCGGTTTGGGCTGTTTGGCAACGTTTGGGACTTAGAGAATGGATGAGTGCTCTGGTGCATTCTTCTATAATGAGGCTTATGTTGGGCTAGAAGGCTGATGACTTGGTCGATTTATTCCTTCTTAATGTAACTGCTATTCGTTTTCAAGAATCTTTCTCAGTGTGCTCAGGGTATGCCCTAGCGGCTTTATTCTAACTCTAAGTCGGAAAAATTCTAGGAGTTAGAATGGAGTTTGTATATATTTTTTAATTTAATCTAATTTAATTACTTACCGAAAAAAAGATTCTCGATCAATTTTCGCCGGTCGCCGGTAAGACCGGCTCCTTGGGGGTTTGGTTGCTCCTTCCTGCTCGTTCCCGCCTCCCTTCTTCTTGCTTCTAGCTCTTTGGAAGTGGGTTCAATGGTTGCGATGGACCATTCCTCTGGTTCATTCCCTCCCTTGCAGCGAATGGCCCCAATGTGCTCTCCTATCCCTGATGCTTCTTTCCTTGGAAGCACGAAGTGGCCAGAAATGGGCTATGGGCATCCGTCGGTGAATACCGTGTCCTCCCCTGTGCTGTCTGGTGTTGTGGCAGATGGGCTTCAAGCTCAGTCGCCGAAGGCAGTCAACCCCCATGTGGATGTCTTTTCTGATGTTACCCCCCGTAGGACGTCAGAGGTCTACTCTTCACAGGCGGTGATCCTTCCCTGCACTGAGACGATTCCTATTTCTGATGATATTGCTGCTTTTGCAATCGCGTCTTTATCGGGGGCGTCTGATTCAAACCCTCCACTTACTGCTGTTGCCAATTCCCCTCGTGCTTCATGGTCTTCGGTGGTCCAGCAGAAAACCAGAGGTGGTAAGTCCTTTTTTTCCAGTTGGCCGGTCAAAAAACCCTTTTTTTTCCAAACTTGCCATTAGCAGCATACCAGGAAGAGCACCATCTCCGCAATTTTCAACAGATGGCCCATCCGAGTAGAGCAAACATCAGGCCAAGCAAGATAGTCTTTTTTTGATAAGTAATTAAGAATAGATTAAGTTAAAATAAAATATACAAAACTCTATTCTAACTCCAAGTGTTTTGTCGATTTAGAGTTAAAATAAATTTGCTAGAGCATACCCCGAGCACACCGAGAAAGAAACATGGAAAAAATGAAAGGCATGTACATAAAGAAATAAAACATATAGTCTTCAAGCCCAACAGAAGCCTCAATACTGAAGACAGCACCAGAGCACTCTTCCATCGTCTAAGTCACAAGCATTGACAAGCTGCCCAAAACCAAGAACGTGTGAGAGAAGGACCGGTGTGCCCATCATAGTCAATCTTCCACGTCGGACAAACCGGTAGCCACAACAGGGCTAAGCAAAAATAACGATCCGACCTTCTGCCTCAACGGGAAATAGCAAATCGGAACAGAAACTACCCAATCCTGGAACGTGAGAGAATGACCGGTGTGTCCAACCTAGCTAGCCTTCCACGTCAGCCAAAGCTAGCAGTCACATAGCCTTTGTGTATCCGCCGGAAGATGCATACCACGTCAGTCCAAGCTGGCGGCTAAACACTACTTCGTCCAGTCATTAGGGATCCAAACCGGGAATTTGTGAGAAACCCAGCCCAATTAGCAACCACATAACTGTCATGCCAAATTCGCCTTGAAAGCACGCCATAGGTCAGAGCGCTTACAACCACGTTAGCCCATAGAGACAGCACAGTTGAGCGGGCCAAAACGCAAACCAGAGATTTTCAAACCGGTTTACAAGTTGACTGATTTTGGCCTATTTAAAATTTCTCCAAAATGTTACTAGAGAGAGAAGCTCTGCCTTCTCTCTAGGGTTTTCTCTAGTTTTGAACTTTCTCGTAGGCGGGAGTTACAGCTGCCCTAGGTCTTTTTCCCTCCGGTGCTGGCCATGGCCGGCCGCCTGGGGACGCCGTCCAGCCCTTCTCGGGGTCTCCGCCTTCCTTAGCCCCCCGCTGTCACTTCTTCACATCTGGTCGCCTCCCAGATTCCCTCCCAATCCTCTCATTTCTTTCCCCCTTTGCAGTGTGACACCCTGCTTCCCCCCTCTGGCCCTGACGCTTCTTTCCTGGAGAGGTTGAGGCCTCTGGTTGGCTCTTCTTCTGTTCAGCCTAATGGGTTAGCCGATCTATGCAGCAGCCCGGTGCGAAATGGTACCTTGGAGATTATGGAGCCAGAGCCTCTGCCTGATGCTTTTGTTTCATCTGCCCCTGTTGCCGACCCTGGTCCTTCGCGAAGGACTTCTGGAAATTTGCAGTCTGTTCCCCAAGCCTCCTGGGCTGCTATTGTCGAGAACTCGGGTAATAGCCATTGTGCTCAACTTAAATATTATCCTCCCCTATCGGTGGACAAGGATGTTGCTACCCTTTCCCCTCCTATTGATGTTATTCAGTAGGGCCAAAAATGGTGGGAGGCGACGCTTGTTGGGTATTTTACCAATAAGCCGTTGCATTTTCAAGCCATGAACACTATCGCTCAAAAAATCTGGGCTCAATTTGGTATATGTCATGTTGCTGGAGATGCAAATGGTTTTTTCTTCTTTTGCTTCGAGTCTGTAGCTCAGATGAGCTCTTGTCTAGCTTTAGGTCCTTGGGCCTTTGCTAGGAAAACTCTTTTCCTAAAACATTGGATTCCGGGCATGCCTTTGGCTAAGGAAGAACACAAAAATTTTCCGATTTGGATCACATTGTTTAATGTTCCGGTTGAATTCTAGATCCCTTTAGGCCTCCGTTGGATCGCTAGTGGGGTTGGCAAACCTCTTCTGTTGGATTCCAACACAGCGAGCTTGGAGAAGATGCATTTCGCTCGTATATGTGTTGAGGTGGTCGGTGGGGGTCCATTCCCCACAAAACTTAGACTGAACTGTGGCAAGGATTCTGACGCTAGTTTGGACAAGGTGGTTGAGGTAGAGGTCAAGTACCATTGGAAGCCGCCCCGTTGTGCTTGCTGTAAGAAAACTAGTCATTCTGCTGCTCAATGCAAGCCAAAACAGCTCTCCATGCATATCGAGGGGGCTATTCCTGTTTCCCCAATGAAGTCGGATCCTAGGTCTAAGATCGTAAATTCGGGTGCAAATCTCACTGCTGTGAATGTGTCCAGGGGTTTGGAGGTAGATTCCTCGTTGGTTGTTTCTTAACTAGTCGATGAAGTGACTATGGCCCCTTGCAATGCTGGTCATTCTCCCAATTCTCCTGTTGACCCGACTGGCCGGCCTGGATGTGCCCTGAGTGGAGGCAGCTGTGACCTGGGCTCTCCAGGCAGCTGTGCCGAATAGGAGGTGAGAGTAATCTGGGCTTGCTTTCTTTGGATGTGGATCTTGTGATTTCTACCGAATCCAAAGGCCAACCACCGGCCAAGATTATGGAGCCTGTTGAAGCCTGTGTCCAGACTCCACCAGATTGCAGTAAAGTACTACCTATTACGGAAAATCAAATAAGTAGGCCCCTTCTTCAACATGATGACCAGTCCTGCTCTCAAGATGGTCTTATTGTTTTAGATGTGGTTCCCAAATCTCCATTTTCCAATTCAAGTATTTATAATGTATTCCTATGAGAGGAGTCTGGCTTAATTGAGCGGCCATTGGGCGATGCGGCACTTCCAGCTGGTGAAAATCGGGTCATTGATTGTGACCCTGATGATGTTTCCTCTCAGTCCTCCGAGGAATGGACTGCTGAGATTATTGCCAAAGATCCTTTGCACTATGCCCTCCGGTGCTTATTTGGGGAGAATGATTCTCAGCTTTTTTTTAACTCCATCGTCAAGGTCCAACGTGATGTTTTGTTTAATTTCTTAGATTTTTGTTGGAAAGATGTGATTGAGTTCACAAAGGATAAGTTCAGATCATCCTTTCCGTTGAAGGAGGATTATCTGAATTGCCCCTCAGATTCTTATTTTGAAGCCCTTTGTTTGTTGGTGACTGCCACTTCCTCTAAGCCTCACATTGACTCCTTATCTCCTGAGAGGAAGTTGCTTATATTTGATCTTCTTAATGCCTTGCTGAAATGGAATATGGATTTCCTGTCAGGTCAATATAGCGATCTGGATGGCTTAGTGGCGGGCCTCCAAATTTTTCGATAGCTCAATCCATTTGCATCTGCTAGATGCCGGATGGTGATCATCCGTTATGGTGTTTTTGCTGGTTTGGCATGATGATCTGGCCCGATTGCCCTCTTGCCGGTTTGGCTTGCTGGGGTCTGTTGGTGCTGTTGTGTTGCTGTGATGTGAGGTTGCGCTATGGAGGTGAGGCCGATTCGGCATTGCCAACTTGGAATGTCATTTGCTGATTTTGGCTTGAGGCCGGTTTGGCTTTGCTGTCTTGGCATATCAATTGCCAATTTGGAATTGAGGTTGCCGGTGTGGACTTGAGGCCGGTTTGGCTGTGCTGACTTGGCATGTCAAAATGCCGATTTGAAATTGTGTTTTAATTGCCCATTTTGTCTTGTGGCCGGTTTGACTTGGATGACTCGGCATGTCAATTGTCGATTTGGTCTTGAGGTTGCCGATTTGGACTAGAGGCCGATTTGGCCTACTGGGGCCGGTTTGGCTTTGATGAATTAGCGTGTCATGTGCCGATTTGGATCTGCGTTTCAAATGCCAATTTTGACTTGTGGACGGTTTTGAATTTGCTGACGTGGCATGTCATTGGGTCGGTTTTGTTTTTTTGTGTGCAAGCGAGCCGGTTTCGATGTGCAGTGGGATGATTTCGTTTCCTATCATGCACAAGGGTCGATTCTGTTTTGTACAAAGGGGGTCGATTTCATTATTTCCATGCATTGGGGCCGGTTTCATATCCTCCGTACTCAGAAGGCAGGTTTCGTTTCTTATCGTACTTTAAGGCCGATTTCAATTTCGTGTAATGGCTGAATTGGTGGATTGGTATGTCAGTCGCCGATTGGGAATTGAAGATTGGAAGTGAGGTTGAGTTGACTTTATGGCTGGTTTGACCCGGCATTTCTATTGCCAACTTGGGCTGGAGGTAGCCATTTTGGACTTGCATGCAAAATGCCGATATCGTCTTGCGTGTAAAATGCCGATTTGGATTTGTAGGCCAAATGCCGATTTGGTTTTGCGGCCCAAATGCCGATCTCGAATTGAGGATGGTGTTGGTTTGCTGACTTGGCAGGAAAATTGCCGATGAGGACTTTAGGGTGTCGAGTTGGATTGCGCTTTAAGTGCTGATTTGGATTTGCGGTCCATATACCGTCTTCGATTTTTGAACTCAAATTGCCGATTTGGACTGCGCTTCAAATTGCCGATCTTGACTTGCGTGTAAACTGCCGTGTTCGATTTGCTTCTCAAGTGCCGAAGTGGAATGTCGGTTTTGAAATCGGTTGGGCCTTGAGGTCGGATCGGCTTGGCCGATTTGGATTTAAGGCCGGTTTGGCCTTTTCTCTTCGGTTAGGCCTTTTGCTCGATTGCCGATTTGGATTCTTCGTTCACAATGGCCGGTTAGGTCTTCATCACTTTTGGCCGGTTGGGTTTTTTTTCTTTACAGTAATCGAATATGATTGTAATCTTATTTCTTGATGACGTTTGTCATGATTTTAGGTGACTCCCTTGTCTCTATGTCTCTTTTCCCAAGTCGGCAAAACACTTGGTAAAGAACATAATTTTTGTATATATTTTTTTTAATTTTAATGCACTTAATTACTTATCAAAAAAAAAGTTGACCGGTCAAAAATTTTTTTTTTTTTGAACTTAGCAAACGGAAAATGCCATACCGGCTTAAAGTTTCAGATTCATCTGAAACGGAAATTCCAAACCGGATACAACACCATACCGGCTTAAAGTTTGATACCGGGCAATAATCCACCCAGCCATAAAATGCACTCCGGGCAAAAGGTGCACACAGATGCGAAGTTGTGTATCGGGCAAGAACTTCCACACCGGTCGAAGCTGGCAGCCAAACAGAGAACCTGCAGCCTACTAAACATGCAAATAGACCAAGAGAACTACTTAGTCCAGTCAGCAGGGAACCAAACCAGGAATTGTAAGAAAAATCCAGCCCAACCAGCAATCACAAGACTGTCACGCTAAAGACGATTTGGCGGCACGCCTTTGGTCAGAGCGCATACTTCCATGTCAGCCCATTGTGCCAGCACAGTTGAGCGCCAGAGCGAAAAGCAAAGATCAACAGACCGATCTACAAGTTGACTGGTCAAAAATATTTTATTTTATTTTTTTTCCAAGCCAAAACGACCATGTCAGCCAATCCCACTGCCAAATCGGGAATTCACTTAGTAAACAGAAACAGGCCAAAAATGCCAAGTGAGCAGTTCCAAACCGGTTACAACTCCAAACCGGGCAAAAACAGAGGTTAAACGGCAAAACAAAGTGGTAGACAAATCCAAACCGGACGATTCAGAGAGGACTTCCAATCCAGCTTTTTTTTGTAAGTAATGCATTAAATTTAAAAGAAAATTACAAAACTTTGTGCTAACTCCAAGTAATTTTCCAACTTTGGATTAGAATAAAGACAATGGGTTGTACCCCAGCCATCATGAAAAGATCCTGATCTGAGACCAAGACCGCAGAAAAGCCCTAGAGAGAGAAGCTCCGCCTTCTCTCTTCCCCGATTTCAAACCCGTCGCCTCTTGCTCTGTCTCGCCTCTCCTTCTTCTCGCCGGTGCCCATGGTGCCGGTCCTCCGCTCCCTCTCCTGCTCCCCTCCTAAAAATTCCCTTCCTCCCCTCTTCTCTCGTCCAAATGTTGAGCCCCTTTTGCTCCCCTTTCGCCCCTCTCCCCCCCTCTCCTTCCAATGTTGATTCCGGCTCCCCTCTGCTGGTTTCTGAGACTGGTAGGTCTATTAGTGCGTCTTGCCCCATCGTTTCTGCTGTTGATCCTCCTCTCCCGGGTGAGATCGTCCCACCCTCTGTTGCCTCAATATCGCCTTCCGGCTCACGGTCGAATCCAAGTCAGCCTCCTTTGGTTATTCCCTCGAAGTCAGCTGCTCAATCCTCACCTTCATGGGCTACTATCGTCAGCAAGGACGCCAAGGATGCAGGTACTCAGCTAAAATACTTCCCTCCCCCAACTTCATTTGGTTCTGACGTGGAGCTTTTCCCCCGTGTTGAGGTTATTCAGCAGGGTGTAGGCACTTGGAAAGATTCACTAGTGGGTTATTTCTATGATTCCCCCCTAAATTTCTTCGTCATCAATCACATGGCCAGAAAGATTTTGGCAAAATTTGGGATTTCGCATGTTGCAGAAATAGAACACGATTTTTTCCTATTTCAGTTTGCCAGTGAAGCCCTGATGCAGGAATGTTTGAATCATGGCCCTTGGTCCTTTGCTGGTTGACATTTCTTCCTGAAGAAATGGTCCCCGAACCTGGTTCTCTCCAAGGAGGACCATAAATTGTTCCCTATCTGGATTCATCTGAAGGAGGTTCCGGTTGAATTTTGAAAGGCACAAGGCCACTCCGGCCTCAAGAGAAGCAAGGCCAGTCCGGCCTTCAAGAGACGCAAGGCCACTCCGGTCTGCAAGAGACGGAAGGTCACTTCAGCCTCAAGATACGCAAGGCCACTCCAGCCTCAAGAGGCACAAGGCCACTTCGCCATTTCTCGCTCAAGCGCAGTAGCATATTGACAATTCAGCAACCGCAGCAAACCGGCCAATCGGTGTACAGCAGGCCCCCCAACTCGCCAAACTCCAAACTGGCCTGAGGAATACAAACCGGTCACTGAAGACACCATGCCAAGCACTAGGGCCACGTCAGCACACGGCCAAAACAATGATCCACCATTCAGTGCTGCTGTTGAATTTTCCTCAGCAGGAGCATACCATTCAGTGCTGCACTGAAAGTCGACAATTGAAAAGGTCATCAACGCATCAGAAGGATAAAAAACATCCAAATAAGATCATGGCCTATTCTGCAGTACCAACGCCAAATAGCCCCAAACCAGAGCTATACGAGCATCACCCAAACCATCCAGCAGGTAGGAACAAACAGGCAAAGGATCAACAGAGCCAGCAATAGAGGACATTCGAATGCTCCCGATCCAAATGACAGCGCGACAACCAGAAACGGCTCGATGCAGCACACCAGCAGTCCAGAGAGCACCGCATCAGTAGGAGCTCCATCGACCAGTAGAAGAAATTCTTCATCCAATATACCAACCAACCACCAATTAGGTAGAACAGCATCAGCTAGCAACAGGCCAGCCGACAAACCACAAGCAATCAAATAGAAGTATCACCACCAACTCCGAAAGATCACTTGCAATCAAATAGTCCCAACCATAGTGCATGGGCATCCCCAAACCCTCCAACTGGAAGGAAACACAAGCAAAGGATCATCGAAGCCAGCATAGAACCCTTCTGTTTGAGAGAGCAGCCAAAGCCAGCACAAGAGTGGCAAAAAAGATGGCACCATCAGCAACCTTCATCACCTCTTCCGACCGCATAAATAGGAACAAATTTTGTTCCACAGATTCAAAGGCACAGGCAGGTGAAGACACCTCAAACAGCAGAACAGTGAGCACCGCATCAGTAGGAACTCCAGCACCAAACAAGGTCATGGCCAGCTCTTCGGCACCCAAGCCGAGAGATCCCAAACCAGAGCTGCACGGCTCCCCCAATACCGTCCAACAGGAAGGAACACCCAGGCAAAGGGCTTCAGAGCCACAGCATAGGGCATTCGTCGGCGACAAATCCAACGAGCAACACTAGCATTAGCTTCGGACAGCATCTCCCGAACCCAAAGAACACAACACAGAGAATCCATCTGCACCCCAACAGAAGAAGCAAGCTGTCCAGGAAACACTGGACAGCTACCAACACCGAAGCTTCCATAAGGAAACTGAAAACAGAGACTCTCAGCCCCGGCAGCCAGAGCTTGGAAACCCAGCCAAATCCAGAGGCGAGAAACCCTAATAAATTGAATAAGAAAGCTGAACTTTGGTATTCAAAAGATGAAATTTAAAGAAAAAAGAGAAACCGAAAAGAGACCCAGAGAGAGTAAAACTCCTCTCTGATACAGCCTCTTTAGATCCAGTAGAAACCCCATTCAGCTTCTTCACGAGCAGCATCTTCAACAGACGATGAAAAAGGCCAATGGGCAAGATCCTTCGTCCCAATGTGAAGTGGGAGTATCGGACCGAGCTCACATCCACAATCGAAGCATCTAAGGACAAGGAGACCGAAACAGGGAGGGAACCGGGCGGAGCAACTAGAAGACCGGCCATGACCGGCTTCGGCGCCGCCCGGCAAAGGCGGCAGAACCCCGGAGCACCCGTGCAAATTTGAAACCTATGGAGCACCGGCCATGATTCTTCTGATGCGTTGAAGCCCTTTCTGTTTGTCGCCTTCCAGTGAAGCATTGTATGGTATGCTTCTGCTGAGGGTTGCTGTTTTGAGATTCTGCAAGTTGCATCCTTGCAGTGAAGCATCGTATTGCTGGAACCTGGCCGTGCGTGTAGGCTCTTCTCTCTTCAGCTATTACATCCTGTTTGTTCCCTGCTGAGGTGAATAGGGAATGATGTGAGAAGATGGAATTCTGGGCAGGCTTCGCATGTTCTGATGTGGCCTATAGCTTTCAGATGCCTGGCCGAATTTCCTTTGCTTGGTTTTGCATGGTGAGATGTTGCCAATGTGACCTTGCTGATGTGGCATGCAGTTGCCGGATTATCCAATGCTATATTTGAGCATTTGGACAAAGTAGATGTCAATACTGATGCCAATGTCAGCCTTCTGCTCTGTGTGTTGTCCGGTTTTGAGTAGCATGATGTCTGGTTTCAATAATCTGTTTGCTAGACTCCAGCAAATGGTGATTTTTTGATCCTGTTGCAGTCGGCTAGTAATCTGGCTTGTTATTCTGTTCTTGTCATAACTGCAGAGATGCTGGTGTTGCATTGGTTGTTGTTGGGTCATGGATATTGACTTCATCTTGGCTGATTGGCCATTGAAATGGCTGTGCTGATGTAGCCCTGTTTCCTGAACTGGAGTTGCAGTTGATAAATGGCTGGAGTGGCCGTGTGTCTTATGAGATCGGAGTGCCTTCAGTACACAAAAAGGCCGGAGTGGCCATATGTGTGATGAGGATGGACTTCCTTTGTACACTTAAAGGTCGGAGTGGCCTTGGTGTGTTCAGGACGGAGTAAAATTGTGAGTGTATGGCTATGAGGCCGGAGCTCGGTGTATTTTGAGGCCGGAGTGCCTTAAGTACAAATTGGACGGAGTGGCTATCGAAGAGGCCGGACTGCCTTTTGTACTCCTTATGGACAGAGTGGCCATAGTGTGATCAGGCCGGAGCAAATTTGTGAGTGCAAGCTTATGAGGACGGAGTTGCCCTTGCCGGAGCAAAAATTATGAGTAGAAGGTGATTAGGACCGGAGTGCATTGGATCCGGAGTGGCTTGATGAAGCCGATGTGGTGCTTTTTTTTGGCTAGGGCTTCTGGAGCTCCTTCTGTGGACTCTGGGTCTGCTGATGTTGGTGTTTCCGGTTGTGCGCCGTGCCCTTCAGTCCCTGGTATCGAGACTATCCCGGCTGTGTCTCGTGGTGATTCAATCCCTAAGTCGAACATCATCCCTCCTTCGCTGGATGAGACCTCGAAGTCGGCTGCGCTGCCTTCTCCGTCGTGGGCCACTATCGTCTGCCGGGACTCCATGATTGCAGGTACTGAACTTAGGTTTTTTCCTCCCCCTTCCCCGAATGGTTCTGTAACTGAACTCTCTCCCCCTGCTGAAGTTATTCAGCAGGGTAAAGCCACCTAGAGTAACTCTCTTGTGGGATACTTCTTTGAATCTCCCCTAAATTTCTATCTGGTTAATCACATTTCTTGGAAGATCTGGGCAAAGTATGGGTTATCCCATGTAACCAAGATGGAAAATGGGTTCTTTCTTTTTTGTTTCTCTAACAAACATCAGATGCATGATTGCTTGAATCATGGCCCTTGGACCTTAGATGGACGACCGTTCTTCTTGAAGGAATGGAATCCGGACCAGGCTCTCTCCAAGGAGGAGCACAAAACCTTCCCTATTTGGGTTCACTTAAAGGGGGTCCCGGTCCAATTTTGGACCCCTTTGGGACTTAGCTGGATTGCCAGTGCCATTGGTAAACCCCTTCATATGGATCCTGCCACAGCCAAAAGGGACCGTCTTCGGGTTGCGCGTATGTGTGTTGAAGTGAAGGCCACTTCTTAACTGCCTGAGAGAATCAGGATAAACCTTGGGAGTCAACTGGGGGATCCCTTGGGAGTTGAGGTTGTGGTTGATTATCTATGGAAACCTGGCCAGAATATTTCTAGCAAGAAGGGAGGTCCCCCGCAGAGCCTGAGCAAGAAAGCCCCTCAATATAAACCATCGGGGCGCTCTCTCTCTATGACACCTGTGGTCATCGACCAGGGTGGAAAAAGTCCTAAGAATTCCAATAGCAATGTTGTTCTGCTGTTGAAGAAAGCTGGTGCAGTGCAGGATTAACTTGCCAAAAAAAAAAGGTGCAGTGCAGGATTCTAATCCCTTTGACGCTTTACAAAGCGCGGAGGTGGTTCTTCTAGATTCTCTTCCTAAAAGGTCTGGCAAAACGGATGTCAACCTTCTCGTTGAGTCTGAGCCTACTTCCAACTTGGGAGATGCACTGGCTGAGCCGGAATATTTGCCCCTTCCTGATAAAGAGGTTGAGCCTATGGATGAACTTCCTTTGGATTGTGGTACCGCTGGACTTGCAGGGGGAGTGGAATCCAGGGACCATCTCTTTGTGTGCCTCCCTTAACTAAAGTCACCAATCTGTTTGAGGTCCCCACAGGTCCCTCTTCAACCAGCGTTTTTTCTGCCCCTAGAAGTGCTCGCACGGCTAGACGGGTGCCGACAGATTCGCCCAGCCACCCTGTAAATCTCCCCCACGCCCAGGTTGAAAAGGAGATTGAGCCTCCCTATACTTACCAAAAAAAAAAAAAAAAGATTGAGCCTCCCTTGCTGATTCTATCATCAAAAAAATCAAAGGGGGCCAAAAAGAAAAAAACCCCCCCTCTTTCTCATGATTAGTATCGCGTATTGGAATGTCCGTGGACTCAATGGGGCGCTCAAAACCCATGAAGTCAAGAACGTCATCCGTTCTTCCCGCTGCTATATTTTTGGACTTGTTGAGACTCGGGTCAAGGAGAATAAGGCATCTTACATTTCAAACATGCTGATGCCGGCCTGGAAGTGGGTGATGAATTACTCTGAATGCCCTTCTGGCCGTATTTGGATTGGCTGGGATGATAACAATGTTGACCTAAGCATTTTATCTAAATCTGACCAATTCATTCATTGTAAGATTACCAATAGAATCAATAACTCTTCATTTCTCACTTCCTTCATTTACGCCTCTAACTCTGAGATTTCTCGGAGGTCTCTCTGGGACAACCTGCGCGCCATCCATCACCGCTCATCTTGTGTCCCTTGGGCTGTGATGGGCGACTTTAATGCCATTAGAGCGCCTTCCGAGAACCTGGGTGGTTGCTGGCATGGCAACAGTGCTAAGGACCTTGATAGTTGCCTCATCGATTGTGATCTCCATGACCTGTGCTTTGATGGTGCTTTCTTCACCTGGAATGATGGCCGTGATCCGGGATCCCGCATCTTCCGCAAGCTTGATAGAGTTGTTGTAAATGGTCCTTGGCTGGCGGTGCTCCACTACATTGCCTCTTTCCCCCCGCCTCGCCTTTCGGATCACTCTCCCTGTTTGCTGAACCCCATCTCCTCGAGGCCCAAAAAAGCGGGCTGCTTTCGGTTTAACAATTTCCGCACCCAGCATCCTAGCTTCTGCTCCATCATCCAACAATGTTGGGTTAGCAATATTCATGGGGTCCCCATGTTCCGAATTGTCGCTAAGCTGAGGCTCTTAAAAGAAAGGCTTAAAGACAACAATCGCAACATGGGAAATGTCTATGAGGTGTCTCTCGTACATGACAGGCCCTTGAGGACTTCCAGAAGAATGGTCATTCCTATGTCCCTCAACTTGGGGCTAATTTTGAGGATACTCTTCTTGCCGATTATCGTAGAGCGTTGAGACTTGAGCTTGATCTCCTTCAACAGACGGCGAAGATCAGAACGGTGATCAATGCACGAAATATTTTTTCCAATCAATCGCAGCCAATCGCAACAAGAATTGGATTCTCTCCTTAACCAAACTAGATGGATCGTCTACGAGTAGCCTGGAAGAAGTTCAGCAACTATTCATCAATCACTTCTCTCAATTTTTAGGCTCCGGCCGAAGTGGACCGTTCTCAAAGGAGCGGCTCCGTCCTTTCATCCTTCACTCCGTCCCTGTTGGCTTTCATCAGGAACTCTGTAAGCCATTTTCTGATGAAGAGGTCCGGCTGGCGCCCTTCTCCATTGAGGATAACAAAGCTCCAGGGCCGGACAGATTTACTGCCAAATTCTTCAAAGATTCCTGGAACGTTATTAGCCCCTCCATTTCCGAAGCTATACTTGATTTCTTTCAGCATGGGAATTTATTAAAGCAAATCAACGCGACCTTGTTATGTTTAATCCCGAAAATCAAATCCCCCTCAAAGGTCACTGATTTTCGTCCCATCGCCTGCTGCAACGTTTTATATAAGATTATCTCCAAACTCATTGTCAGCCGCATAAAACCCTCTCTTCCTTTCCTGGTTGCAAAAGGGCAAACTGCCTTTGTTCCTAGCAGGTGCATTGGAGATAACATTCTTCTTGTGCAAGAGCTTCTCCATAAATACCACCTAAACAAGGGTGTCCCCCGTTGTGCTATTAAAGTGGATTTGATGAAGGCTTATGACTCCATTCATTGGGATTTCATCTTAGCGGTTCTCGAGCTGATGAACTTCCCCCCTCTTATGATCAAATGGATTAGTCAATGCATTTCCTCAACATCTTTTTCTTTAAGCCTCAATGGTGAGTCGGTGGGTTTTTTCCGCGGTGCTAAAGGACTAAGACAAGGGGACCCGCTCTTACCCTATCTGTTCGTCCTTGGGATGGAAGTCCTTAATGGCATTCTTGAAAGAATGACTCAGTCAAATCCAGATTTTCAGTTCCACTGGAAATACGCGGATACTAGAACCGTGATGCTTGGCTTTGCGGATGACATTCTACTTTTTTCTAAAGCTGATTGTAAATCCATCCAGGCACTGCATGAGAGTCTAATAATGTTTAGTTCTCTATCTGGGCTTACTCCTAACCCGGATAAGAGTGCGGTCTTTTGTTGTTCCACAAGCGAGACCACTAGAAGGGGCATTCTCGACATTCTCGGATTCAGACTGGGTAATCTCCCTGTCAAATATCTCGGAGTCCCCCTCATTACCATGAAGCTGTCAGCCTCTGATTGCAAACCACTCCTTGATAGAGTTGATCAACATGTTTCTTCTTGGAAAAACTGTTGGCTCTCCTTTGCGGGTAGGCTTCAATTGATTTCCTCCATTCTTTCCACTATCCATCACTACTGGGCCTCCCTATTCATCCTTCCAAAAGCAATCTTGAAGCGCATTGAAAAATCCATCCGCTCGTTTTTATGGCACGGATTCTCGGTTGGTCTCTCTTCCGCAAAGGTTGCCTGGTCTGATGTGTGCTCCCCTAAAGAGGAAGGCGGATTAGGAATAAAAAATTTGAGCGTGTCTAATAAAGCTCTGCTGGCCCACCATTTCTGTAGGATTATCACTAGGGACCCGAACTCCATCTGGGCCGCTTGGTGTCTCGTCCACCGTATCAAAGACCACTGCATTTGGACCATCAAAGTTCCAGATTCTGCCCTATGGAGTTGGAAAAAGTTAATGAAACTCCGTGTTACCCTGCGCAATAAGATCCGGCATCATATTGGTAACAGGGGCGACACCTTTCTCTGGCTTGATTCCTGGCACCCGCTAGGTCCGCTTCGTGAAAGATTTAATGAGAGAATCAGGTGTATCACTTGCTTGCCTTTGGATGCCAAGGTCAAAGATATCATCAGGAGCGGAGCATGGAACTGGCCTAACCCTTTTTATATGGAGGTAGATAGGATTTTGAACAACATGCCTCCTTACCTCCCTGATCCTGCCCACAATGATGTGGTAGTTTGGACAGCCGATCGCAGTCGGATCTTCTCTTCAAAATCCGCCTATGAGATTTTTCGTGATCCAAAAGGTGTGGTGGAGTGGTTTAGCCATGTCTGGGGTCCCATGTCAATCCCGGCTCACACATTTATTCTCTGGCTCGCGATTTTCCAGAGACTTAGCACTCTCGATAGGATTGGCAATTACCTTACATTCCTGCGTTATGTATACTCTGTTCCACTGGAAGGGAGTGTCATGACCACATTTTCTTTAATTGCCCTTTTTCCTCGTCCGTCTGGCGGCAAATGCGCCACAAAGCGGGGTGTGGATGGCCCCACCCTAACTGGAATTCAAACATCCTTTGGGCTGCTAAACGACAGAAGGGCACGAATCTCAAAGTATACTCATTCCGTCTAACCCTTGCTGCTTCCGTCTATTTTATCTAGAGAGAAAGAAATCATCGTATGTTTAAGGGTTTGAGGAATCTTGATGCAACCCAAATGATTACCCAGATTACTACGGCAATCCGGGGGAAGATTGAGGCATCCCACTGTGCCGCTACTGTGCAAGATAGGCAGATTTTGGAAAGATGGAACATTCCTAGTTCAAACTCTCATTTGGAGGACTGGATTTCCGGCTGACATCTGGAGGGTGTGCTGGTGTGTCTCATTTTTTGGTCCTTGAGCGGCTGTTGATATGCTGAGGCTGGTGTGGCTTCCTTTGATGGTGTCCTGGCATTTTTTTCAAAAAAAAAAATTAATACTCTTTTGATGGCCGGTGCGTTTCTTTTGGACGAAGTACTCTTCTTTCCTTGGTCGGAGTGGTTCTTTTTCCTTTTTCTGGAGCTCTTTTCGAAAAAAAAGCACGATACTCTTTCGATGGTCGGGGCGTTTTCTTTTGGACGGAGTTCTCTTCTTTCCTTGGACGGAGTGGCTCTTTTTCCTTCTCCCGGAGCTCTT
>JAOVVI020002085.1:0-22049 GCA_028571085.2 Nepenthes alata
ATGAAAGTAGACGAGGGGGGAGTTAATGCAAAAAAAGAAGATTTAGAGTCAACTACGTAGGTTATATCCAACATTCTTCAAGTCATAACCTATGGGCTGATATATTGTAATATATCGTCGATGCGATAATATATCACAATATTATTATAGTATAGAGAAATATTTATACCGGGAGAGCCATTAAAATATATATTGGCCGATATTTTCATCCATAGTAATACCTATCTTCCTTCCAGTAGCTTTGCTATTATTAGAGTGCTCATGAATGAAAATATTAATATTGGTATCGGTCGCAAATATATTGGTATCAGTTATATTAGATAATACATATTAATATTAGATAATATCGAAAGAAAAAAATTTCTCAGAATCATAAGCTAATAGAACCATATTAGCCAAATATTGTATTTATCGACTAATATTTTGAATAGAAGAGCAACCACAAATCTTATAGATCAATTCAAGCGTAAACGTATGCATATGAAAGTACACGAGGGGGGAGTTAATGCAAAAATAGAAGATTTAGAGTCAACTATGTAGGTTATGTCCAACATTCTTCAAGTCATCACCTATGGGCTGATATATTATAATATATCATCGATACGATAACATATCACAATATTGTTACAATAGAAAGAAATATTGATACCGGGAAAGCCGTTAAATTATATATTGGCTGATATTTTCATCTATAATAATACCTATCCAGGGGATCTTCCATGTTGTGAGACCTAAGCAAATTATTAGGAAATGGTGGTTTGTCATTCTCATTTATTTTGATTATCAATCTACATTTTTATCCCACCCTCTTTGAATATGAAAGTAAGAAAATATTTGAGGTTTCATTCCCTAATAACCAACAAATGTCTTCCCATTCTCAGCCCCTAACATTCCCTCCTAACAAACAGACCCTCACCAGAAGCTTATACTTAAAACGGTCATTTACAACATGGAATCTTTCAATGCGATGTAGTTGGATCCTCGTGTTGATCTGCGAGGCCACTAAATGTAATTCATTAAAAAAGAAGCAAGCAAAAGCAGAAAATGTCTTCCCAACAACGACGGACGAGAGAGCGTCTACCTGGCGAGTCCCCATCAACATCATCGGCAGAGCTATCTTCAGTCTCATACCCTGATAACATGTATCACAAAATTTAAACTAAAGCAACTGAAAAAACACTTGCAAAAAATACAGAAAACAGAATATTAATCAACTGACCAGAAGAGGATGCGCATGAAGGAGCATTGGGTTCCAATTGTGGAATCCTTTGGTGGTCGGCGGCTTCAGATTCAGAAGCATCATCGGTCTGAGCTTCGAGGTCACAGTCCGATGAAGATGAAGAAAACGAATCTGAAGCATCATCCCTTTCTCCATGTTCATTTCTATAAAATCTTCTCTTTATCATTTCTCTACTCGAACCCTAATTACAGTCGGAGCAACCAGCGACGAGAGAGAGAGAGGGAGAGAGATCTAATAGGGTTTCCAGTTGTACAACGAGAGTGGAAACGACGAAGGGGAGAAATGGGATACGGCGGAGCCCTTAAACGGACGCACTTATTTTTTATATTTTAATTATTAATTTTTAAATAAATAATTATAATTTATAAAAAAATATTTTTAAAATTATTCTGAAGTATTATTTTTATCTAAATATTAATTTTTTAAAATAATACATATTTTTAATTACTTATAACTACAAATATAAATTTTTAAATAAAAATATTTAAAATTTATATGTCCATTGGATAGTCTAAACCTCTTGATAGGTACGGCACAAGATGGATCAACCCAATACAATCTGTTATGTCCCAAATTTTGATCCCATAATTAACTCTTAACTAAACATAATTAATGTAATCAAATTATCATATAATTAATTATCAAACACAATACCTCGACCAGCCACAAAATAATTAGCACAATATCACACGTAGGACCCAAAAATACATGCCATATCTCATGTGGCTCCAATACCAACTTAATAGTGACATCAGATGTTACATAAAGAATAATATTTATTTAAAATATGATTTATATAATAAAATCAGTGGAAGCAAATAAAATCTGCGAAAACAACCAACATTTATGACGTAATAGGCCATAATCAAACTACCGACACAACCAAAACCAACATCAAAACACCGAACAAACGACAACCTAAATTAAATAATAAAACCATGATAATTTTTTTACTGAATTACAATCCGCTGTTTGGAAATCAAAAAATCAACTAATTAAGCCACCAAATAAGTTCTAAAACTGTCCAAATTTAAACCGATACATTAACCATTATCAAACACCATAATATAACATCTTTAGATACCTAAACGTTGTCCAAAATATAGCATAATACATTACACATTGTCCGAATTCATTAAACAATATTCAATATTATTAAAAATCTAATCTAAACTCTCCAAGTTAGCTCGGTTATTCATTTTTGTTCATTTGGTAAAAATTTTTATATCTCATCTGAAGGTTTAATAAAAACAGTAAAGGAATAAGCAAAGAGCTCAATAAGACACAAAATTTATAAATAATTATATATATTTTGTATTAAAAACATGTTGAAAGGACTACAGATTATGATCAAATGTAATGATATGATATTTTCATAAAACTTGTGCAAAACATTTAGCTTGTACATTTTTAAAATTTTTATCATATTATTTCTCAATTTAAATTATTAAATCATGCTTAATTTTAATTTTTCTAATGAATTAGGGCCAGTAGACCTTACTGACTAGAGAAGCGGTGAATCAAAGCTCGAGTTGTATATACTTTCATACAACCGAATGTCATAGTGGACCGTATACATATCACCCTATAGATGGGGTCAAATGCCACTTCTAACTCTTGAATGATAGATTCAGATATCAATATATCATTATAATAAACTAAGATATACCATGATATACTTCATATTGAATAATAACATTAGTCTAATATAATTTTTTTTAAATTACATATTTCTTCTTTCTTCTTGATTGTCTTACTCTTGAAGAAAATATTTATTTTTTTAACTTAATTGTAGAGTTTCTCATATAATTCTGTAATTTCTTAATGTCTTAACCAAGCAGAACTGCTCTTAATAAAAATTATGCAGAGAAATTTAGCAAAATTATGTAGGAATTCAGCGCCATTATAAGTTTGATAGAATTTTAGTTTATGAACTCACAAGTAGTGTATATATGTGGAAATTCAGCACATGTAGGAATTCTCATTAAATTTTTAGAACATGCAGAGGCTTGTTTAACATGTAAGAACTTGTATCTACAAAATTCTAACATAGAATAACATTATACTACAAATTAAGAAGGTGCATACTGAAACATTATGAAATTCAGCAAGGTTAAATCATATACTTGAGTTTAGACATAAAATTCATGCATTTATTCAACAAAACAAAGAGAACTACACATGATACTAAACAACATTACTATAGCTTTGAAAATCATGAAATTACAAGAGCAATGGAATAAGAATTGTTTATGAAAATTAGAAAAGATCAGCAACAATAGAAAGAGGAGTATATAGTGCATTTATCTTGACTCTTGATTTACATAAATTCTAACTTCAATCAACTAAATTTTGGGTCCCTTAACTTCCTTTCTCTTCCTCTCTCTTCTCCTTGGCTACTTATCAATCTACTCTTGAAAATATGATAAAATATGATAGAAATGAGCCAAAGGATTCTATTTAAACAGAGTGGTACTTGAGTGTCACTCAGGCGTGCATCTGGCGTTGAGTTACTGGTTTATTACACTCGAGCACGACTCGGGCGTGCATCAAGTGCATAGTTACTACATTCGATGGCTCGAGCGTTCCTCGGATACACATCAAACGTAAACATTCTGCCAACCTATGCTCATACGCATCTCAAGCGTTGACCTTATGGGTTTTGGCGCTTAGGAGCGGGTCCTCTATCAGGCGCCAAGTCATCTTGTCTAATTTTTAACTCTTTGATCAAAATTTTCACATCATTTGATATAAAATTTAATTATATTAATTTAATTATTTAAATTATTAAAAATTAAATACTTACGCCTTACATAACCAACCTAGCACAGGTTTGGATTAAGGTGCAAAAACCCAATTGCCTAGACGAAGAAGTGACGAAACAAAATTCAGTTTGTCAAATAGTAACTTCTGGGATATTAATTGAACGGTTTAATACAATTGGCCAATTAATTAAAAATAAAAATAAATTGAAAGATAATCATTAGTCAACTAATTGCTTGATTTGGGAAACAGTTGAAATGACGTCATCATTATTAGCCATGCAGCCTCCTAATTAAATGGGGACGATAATTACTCACTAAAAGTAACACGCCTCCCTATAATTAATCTAAAATGACTCTGGATACTTGTAGAGAATTTAAACGTTGACTGGTCGAATAAGACCACAGGTTAGAAATATATCTTCTCCCAAACAAAAACAAAAAAAAGAGATGGATAGAAAAACACTCAGTCATTCGAGTGCACAAAAAGGAGCATTGTTATCCAAATCCATACTCATTTTCATCATCTTTAAATTATAATATTTACTTCCTCGTCATTTTTCTAATCCGAATAGAATGATCATTGAGTTGAGCATTGGAGGATACATAGGAGAGTAAATCTCGTATTTCTCTTATCTCTAATTTATTTTATTGTGGTGTGGAGGATTCAAATTCAGAGTTATAAAGACCGAACCCATTATTGTTCGAACATTTAAGTAAAACTAGGCGGCTCCCTAATTCGTTTATCAATCTGGATTTTGAAAACGTATCATTGGCACCGTCTTGGGAATTAATAAAACTAT
The DNA here is from genome assembly GCA_028571085.2 of Nepenthes alata. NCBI lineage: Eukaryota > Viridiplantae > Streptophyta > Magnoliopsida > Caryophyllales > Nepenthaceae > Nepenthes > Nepenthes alata. The sequence continues at coordinate 4,806 of JAOVVI020002085.1, forward strand.
CCGTTCTCATCAACAAAAAAGAATCTCATGCCAATACAATAAAGTAAGCATGGTTAACACCAGGGCCCAATCGGGTTTACCCAAGGATATCATCTCTCATGAAGACGATCTAATGGTGGGTAGTCATGAGGATGTCAATTTGCCCACTACTATAAACATTGAAATCCTTGCGGCCTAGATCAGCTCCATATCCAAAATACTTAAATGTCCCTGAAATAGATTGGAGGGACACCAATTGGAGGCTCCAACCCCGAATTCACAAATATCCACTTCTAGAAAGAAGAACAAAAAAAAAAGCTTCCTTCACAGGGGGTAATTCCATAACCCGGGAACTCAGAAGCTCGAGAAATCCAAAATGAAAGAATCCCAACCCGACTTGAAGGTTGTCTCAACTTTAAAGCCCAGGAAGAAAGCCTTCAACACCAAAATTTGTGCCATTCTTGAGACAAAGGAAGACCTTTGGTTTGAGATGAGGCTTCATACAACAACCTCCTGAGATATGTTCTAAACTAGCAAGCTTCTTATGTATCTACAAATCTCTCAGAATTGAAAACATTCCTCAATGCAAAAAAAGATCGTCTCTACCTCCCAAGTGGAGGAAAGAATTAGAAAATTTAAACAACTGTTGCATGGAAACACAGTTGGAAATTTAGCTGACTTGGGCAAATCCCCAATTATAAGGGAGATTAAGATGCATTGGCTTCCTCTCAAGTTTAAAATGTTGACTCCGGAACCCTATGATGAAAATTTTGATCTCATGGACCATTTAGATCATTTTCAAACTTTGTTGGAATTATAGGACTTAGATGATCTTGTCTTATATCTTTGCTTCCCATTAACCATGAAAAGGGATGCGCAAATTTGGATAATCGACTAGCACCAGATTCAATCCGATCTTTCCAGAAATTAGCCAATAGAATACTATTACAATTTTCCTCCAGTAGGAGGGAAGAAAAGCAGTCATGACACATTATCCACATTCGACAAGGTCCAAATGAAAGTTTGAAGCATTTATTGGCCCAATTCAACATAGAAGCCCAAGGAATATCGAACCTTACTGACGAAGTTAAGTTGAATTCCCTTCATAGTAATTGTACAGTTGGGTGAGTTCTTTAAATTTTTGGTCCAGTAAGAGCCCAAGACTTTTCTTGAGGGGGAGACCATCACCCGAGCATATATTGCCACGAATGAGGTGAAACAACCTAAGCGTGTAGACCACCACTCGGGATTTACTGGTGGAAAGAAGAGAAGTACCGATAATTCCTCCACCAGAGATCTCAAGAAGGATAGACCCAGGTGTCAGAAAGGAGTATAAGCCATTGAACCTCACCCCTTTAAATGACACTAATAAACGTGTTAATGCATATCTAAAATAAGAAATTTTTAAAGTGACCAAAGTTGGTGAAGAACCCAGAAGGAGGGGACCAATTGAAATACTGCTTCTGCCATCGATCTTCGAGTTACAGCACAAAGGGCTGCCAGATTCTGTAGAAGGAAATTGAGATCTTCATTCAAAAAGGTACCTCAACAAACATGTAAAAGATCGGGAACACACTCTTGACAATACAGGTAATGATGGGATGGAACCATAGAAGAAACCTCATAACCAAGTGTCCGCAAGAGTTGTAAGCATAGCATTGGCTAGGCCACTCAAATCTAAAGTTTCAGGCCATCCTGGAGAGACTTATAACAGCAAGAGATAGAAGTTAGAAATAGAGAATGATGTTATTAGTTTTAATGATGACGATATGATTCATGTAATAACTCCCTATTCAGATCCTCTTATTGTATCCGTACTCATTTTGAATGTACTATCAATTACCAGTTCCTCTGTATGGGTTAGATAATGAACCCACCCCCATCCAAGGAAATATCTAGTTAGAAATTATACTGGGAACACATCCGAAAATAACTTCTCGAATGTCAACATTTTAAATTGTGGATCTACCCTTAATTTATAATTCAATATTGGCTCGACTCTGCCTAGTAGCTTTTGGGGCGGTGACATCAATACCCCATTTAAAAATAAAGTTTATGATCCCATATGTGGTAGGATAAATATTAAAAAAGTAAGTCACCGGTCGAACCTACTATCTTGTCCAGATAGGCCAAATGATTTTAAGTCAACCTGTTAGGGTCATTTATGTGTTGTCATATTCTGTGATCATATTTGGTCATGTGTTGATATAGGGTTGTATTTATTAAAGAGTTGTAACAACCTATTTTCATGGTTGTCTGTTTTTGGTGTCCTGCGCATGCTGCATGCCTGCTCTACGCTCGAGCCCAGTTTCCAATAGTCGCACACCTGCTGTTTGCACGCCAAATGCTCGAACCCCAATTCCAATAGCCTCGCACCTACCGTACGCTCGAGCCCTAAAACCAGTAATCATGCTCGAAGTTTGCTGCCTTCTCACTCGAGCGCTTGTGAGTTTTCCTCTTGAAACCCTAGGCACGCTCGAACACCACAACAATGGTCATTTTTTTAATCGTATTTTTTGAGTCTCTCTATATATTTCTTCCTTCCTCCAGTTGCCCTAAGACTTGCTAATGCATTTTGGAATGACCATCTAGAGAGAAAACTAAATCCTCATACTTTAATCTTGCTTCATTTGAGAAAATTTCTCTTTAATGATTGTGTTCTATTGACAAAATTTTCTCTCCTCATTGTGCTTTATCATATACACCTCTTCCCGCCTATTAACCTTTGTGGTGGCGTTGGTGGCATGGATACTGGACTTCAGTGGTGTTTGGTACTTCAAGCGGTTCGTAAGAAAAGATTAACGTGAAGACCGGAAGGTGTCCAATTTTATTACCGTGGGAAAATCTAAGGAGTTCATTGGTAGAGATTACGTGACGCGAGTAAGTCAGCTAAGTTAGCGGGTCGTTACCACCCTATCTGTAAGTTAATTTTTATAGTGCATATATTCTCTGGCCGTTGAAACCCGAAGGGTTTTACTCGATAGCCGTGGTTATCGAGGTTTTCCTTTGTCACTAAAAAATTATCTCCTTTTTATTATTGCTTTTTGCATTACTTTTTATACTTATTATTATTCATATTATTTAGATTTAAATATTTTTTACGTGTATTGAATATTTATTTTTGTACTACTTTCGCTAATTTATCAAGGGGTCAAAACGTTTATTGTGTTTTGGAACGAAAAGTTCCTTTCAATTGGTTTCACAGACTTACTTCAATCTGTAACCCCGATCTAGATGTATACAAGTGAAACTCTATCCGTTCCTCCTTTCTTTGATGGGAGTAATTATGCCTACTGGAATGTTCGTATAAGAGTCTTTCTCAAATCGATAGATGAGCGCGTATAGATTGGCACTCAAACTGGGTGGACTCCACCCAAAAGTACTATGGGTGGTGAATCGAAAGCTCTATCCTTATTGACCAAAGAAGAGCTTAATTTGTGAAATTAGAATAGTAATGGGCTACATGCTATTTTTATGGATGTATCCCTCAAAGAGTTTAAGCGTATCTCGATGTGCGAGACCTCAAAATATGCATGAAATATTCTCAAAATTACTCATGAAGGCACCAAACTTGTCAAAATTTCAAAACTATAAATACTTATTACTAGATTTGAAGAAATCCGAATGAAGGATGATGAAACCTTTGATGAATTTTATACACAATTAAATGATATTATAAACTTTACATTTAATTTAGGAGAATGAATTCTTAAAACTGGAATAGTTAGAAAAGTTCTTAGATCTCTCTCGGGGCGATTTAGACCAAAAGTCACTAAAATCGAAGAAATTAAAGATTTTGATAAAATAAAGATTGAAGAACTTGATAGATCTCTCCAAACTTATGAGCACATACTTTTCCAGTCAATGAAGCATAAATCAATTGGTCTAAAATCAGTCAGGAAAGAGAAAAACCGTGACTCTGATGAAGAGTCATGTAGCGATGACGACTTTTTCTTATTTGTTAATAATTTTAAAAAAACTTTGAAGAAAAATTAAACCTCATCTGACAAACCAAATGTGAATTTAAAAATATCACCTAAATCTAATAAGAAAGATTAACGAGAAATTAAAGACTTCAAATTAAAAAATACTCAAGGTGTTCAATGCCATGAGTATCAAGGTTTTGGCCATTATCATATTGAATATCCAAATATTAAATGCCAACGAAGTCAAGCCTTGAAAACTAATGCAACCCTGAGCGATGATGAAGAAGATGTTAAAAGATGCATTGAAGATGGTCATGTCAAGTATATGGCTTTTATGACATCGACATGCGAAAATGATGAACGTGTAGAAAAAATTTTTAATCAATTCGATAACTCTGAGCATGAGTCAGAAGGTAAATTTTGTGACCTTTATGATGCTTATGATTGATTGTTTGAAAAATGCCTACAGATCAAGAAAACTAATGCGTCATTAAAACATAAACTAACAAAAATCGAAGAAGAAAAACTAGCTCTTAAATCTGCGTTGAACACAAAAATTTAAGAAATTGAGAAACTAAATAGCTCATTTATCAAAAAGATCAAGACTCTTGAATCTAATCTCAAGACTACTCGTAATTATTGGAAATAATTTTTAAATTGGTCCAAGCAATTGGACCATATGCTTGGGTTGGGAAAAGTTGGAGGAAATAAAACTAGGTTAGGTTATTCAAACAATGTCTTGAAAGCAAATGTTAACTCTAAAACTGTATTTGTTCGAGCCACATCCATCCCAAGACAAAGTAGCACATTGTCTACTCATGTTGATCATTCATCAAGAGTTTCCCCAAATAAATGTGCCAATACACAACTTTCAAAACATAAATAGTAAGCAAAATTTTGGCTTTAATTTTATTAGGAAGCACAGGTATAATTTTGACGTCAATACTAAATTCGTCCCGACATGTTATAGGTGCGGCATTATTGACTATATTCGCCCCTACTGTCCTGTAACGTTGTGTCAAAATAATTTTTGACAAAACTCAAAGATGGAGTATCTCATTCACTACATCAACATTCTAAATGATCAAGTGACGAATTTAAATAACACTATAAAATGTGGTAAAAAAATATGGATCAAGAAGAGTGAATTCTATTACCCTTTGGTCATTCGTAACAAAAAAGTGGAGTAGATCTTTTCCTTAGAGAGGTGTTTAATTCTTTGTTTTAAAGGGAGATAAGGGGAGGTTATCTGTGTTAGGGGGAGTTCTCCTATGATTAGTTATTATCAGTTTCCTTGTTAATTCATGGTTTTCTTGCGCTCAAATATATTATATTTGTCTGCTACTGTTATTTTTCTATTATTATCTATTTTTGTACTAATCATGGTTGCTCAGGTATCACAGTTATAGTATCAGTACGCTAGCTATAGTATTGACACAATAGTTCTCGTGTCCTTGCTCCTTTACTATTTGTATTATTTTTATTTCTTCCAAGATGTAGATTCTTATGTACACATGTTCTATCTCGGTAGTGCCTAGACCCATACTTCTCTTGTAATTTTTACTTTATGTGTATTTTTTATTTCATGTGATTTTGTCACGGAATTATCAAAGAAGGATATTGTTAGGGTCATTTATGTGTTTGCATATTCTGTGATCATATTTAGTTGTGTGTCGATATTGGATTGTGTATATTGAAGTATTGCATCAACTTATTTTCATGACTATTCATTCCCGATGTCCTGCGCCTGCTACATGCCTGCTCTGCGCTTGAGCCCAGTTTTCAGTAGCCGTGTGTCTGCTGTTCGCTCGCCATACGTTCAAGCTCCAATTCAAGTAGCCTCACGCCTACCATGCGCTCGTCATGCGCTCGAGCCCCAAAACCAATAATCGTGCACTCGAAGCTCTCCGCCTTCTCGCTCGAGCGCCTGTGAGTTTTCCTCTTGAAATCCTAGGCGCGCTCGAGCACTGCGACAATAATCATTTTTTAAATATATTTTTTGAACCTCTCTATATATTTATTTCTTCCTTCAGTTGTCCTAGGGCTTGCTAATGCATTTTGGAACGCTCATCTAGAGAGAAAACTAAATCCTCCAACTTTAATCTTGCTCTATTTAAGAAAACTTCTCTCTAATGATTGTACTCTATTGACAAAATTTTCTCTCCTCATCATGCTTTATCATATATACCTCTTTCCGCTTGTTAACCTTCATGGCGATGTCAGTGGCGTGGCCATTGGGCTCCAGTAGTGTTTGGTACTTCAAGAGGTTTGTAAGAAAATATTGACGTGAAGATCGAAAGACATCTGATTTTATTTTCGTAGGTAAATCCAAGGAGGTCCTTGGTAGAGATCATGTGACGGGAGTAAATCGACTAGATTAGCACGTTGTTACCACCTGATCTATAAGTTAATTTTATAGTGCATATCTTCCTTGATCATTAAATTTGAAAGGTTTTACTCGATAGCTGTGGTTATCGAGGTTTTCCTTGGTCACCAAAAAATTATCTCCTTTTTATTGTTGATTTTTACATTACTTTTTATACTTATTATTGTTTATATTATCTAGATTTAAATATTCTTTACGTGTATTAAATATTTATTTTCGTACTACTTCTCCTAATTTATCAATGTGTCAAAACGTTTATTGTGTTTCAAAACGAAAAGTTCCTTTCACAACCGATAGAGGAATTCGATCTTCAAAACGAAGCAATCTTATAACAAGGCCAATACGGCGAATCAACCATGCAAATTCCACTGGACTCAAATGAATCCAAAAAATACATGCAAGTCGAAAGCTCCCTTCCCAATCAGCTACGGGAGCAGCTAATGAGTTTCCTTCGGCAAAACTTGGACGTGTTTGCATGGACACCAATGGCTATGCCAAAGACACTGATGAAAATGGTGGTCCACAGATTGGACATAATCTTGGGGCACAAACCTGTCCGACAAAATAAAGGAATCATTTCATAGATATGCTCATTGTTATAACAGAGGAAGTTAAAAACTACTTGATGCGGGCTTGATAAGGAAATTCTAATATCCAAATTGGTTATCCAACATTGTACACATCAAGAAAAGTAACGAAAAATGGCATATTTGTGTTGACTTCTCTAACATGAATAAAGTATACCCAAAAGATAGCTTTCCGTTGCCAAGAATTGATTGTTGGTAAACTCAATGTCTGGGTATGAACTGCTAAACTTTATGGACACTTATTTTGGATACAATCAGAATCGAATGTGTTTAAAGGATGAAGATTTTTTCTCATTTATGACCGGCCAAAGGATATAATGTTACAAGGTTATGCACTTTAGCTTAAAAAACACATGTGCAACATATCAAATGTTAGTGAATAAAATATTTGAGGCTCAAATAGGGAGGAATATGAAAGTGTTTATAAACGACATGCTCGTCAAAAGTAGATTAGCCGATGACCATATTTAGGATCTAGATGAAGCTTTCAGGGTACTCCAAGTACACTGAATGAAACTGAATCAAACGAAATGTGTATCTAGAGTAACTTCTGAAAAATTTCTTAGGTTTATAATATATCACCAGGGAATCAAGGCGAACCCAACCCAGATAAAATAAAAGCAATTAAGGACATGAATCCTCCCTAAACTATGAAGGAAGTCCAAAGATTAACCGGAAAACTCGTAGCACTTTTTTGATTTCTAGCAAAATTTACAGAGAAATATCTTCCATTTTTCAAGGTTTTGAGGGGGGACCAAGGCCAGTAGTCTACATTGGATGGAGAAGTATCAGTCAGCCTTCTAAGAATTAAAGGAATATCTCGCCAACCATCAACTTCTATCATCCCCGAAAGAAAGCAAAGAATTATACCTTTATTTAGCCATATTCGATATGGCATTAAACTTGATCCTGGTAAGATAAGAATTAAAAAAATAATGGCCAATCTATTATGCCAGCAAAATTTTGACAGATATAGAGACTCGTTATTCGTATGTCGAAAGGATCACTTTAGTATTATTCCACTTTGCCAAAAGATACTATAAAATTTGTTAAGAAATGTGAAAGCTGTTAGATCGATGACAATGTCACCCACCGGCCCCATAGTTTTAGACCCTACAATTACTTTGTCCATTTGCACAATGGAGAATTGATATATTGAGCCCATTTTTCATTGCCATGGGAAAACAAAATTCGTCATATCCATGACAAAAATGGGTGGAGGCTTCCTCGCTAGCAAAAATCACATAACAGAATAAGACCAAAATTATCCAACTAAGTGTCATTCGCAGATTTGGGATACTCGAGATCATAGTGACTAATAATGGAACCCAATTTATCAAAAAAGGGTTCACCAAATATTGTAATAGCTTGGGGATCATGTTGGTCCATATTTCTGTTACTTATCCCCAGACGAATGGACAAGTGAAGGTAACAAACAAACTTTTTTGCATGGGTTGAAGTTGAAATTGGAAGATGCAGGGGCACCTGGGAAGACAAACTTGCATTCGTACTCTGGTCTTACTGGATGACCGCTAGAAAACCAAAACGAGAAATGTCATTCAACTTGTGTTACGAGTTTGAGGTGGTTATCCTAATAAAAATTGGATTACCCAGCCTCTAAGTTGAAAACTTCAACTCTTACAATAACTCTCAACTCTTGAGAGAACACCTAAACCTACTTGAAGAAGTTTGGGACACAATAAGGTTATGAGCAGCTTGTATGATGTACTTAACCATATTGATAGTAATAAATTTACACTTCGTCATATCGTTTGTTCAGTTGTGTGCTTGCATGTTGTTCATGAATCCAAATGACTATAATTGATCCTAAATTGGGTGAGACTCTAACCTGTAAAATGACTTATAAATAAATAAATAGGTCATGACATCGGTTGACGCAGCCTAACAACCCAAAAAAAAGTCAGACGTCAATTATCATATAAAGACTCGGGGGGCTTGAAGACAAAAGTCCAACTCCTTTTTGAGAGGTCAAATTAAGTATTGAATGTAAAAACTTTAGGGGGTTTTCATAGTATTAGTACTACGATATCCTTTCACAAGAATGAGTACCATCTGTCGAATATGGTCAATGGACCAATGTCCAACAAAACCCAGCAACGAAGGCAATCTTGCTTAGCTGGCAAACAAAAAGTGTTAAATGAAAATTCACCATGAATAAAAATATTAGCGACAATGATTGACACAATATGACTGATCTATTAATATACAAATATCTACAATGTGAAGATTTGAGCTTTAAACATAGAGGTGACAATCACGCTGCCTATTGCCTATACACGAATGCCTCAACTATCCTAAGGCCGAGAACCAGACGGAGATCAAAGTGATGGTCCCCCTCAGGATCCAAGAAATCCCTAACATCAGAACACTGAAAAAACTTAAAATTTCTTGAATCTAGGTAACCTAAAGCAAAGTCGGGAGCCACCAAAGACAGATCTATCTACAAAGAGAAAACCCGTCCTAAAGTCTATTGTCTAGAGCAGGCCCAACTGCTTCTGGTCGAAGATGTATCCTGAATTCTCCTTCGAGTCGGGTGCACTCATCCTGAAGATCGGCAATTAAGCTAGCATTTGAAATTTATTAATACTCAGCTTCCTAGAGTTTTTCATCGGGTGAGGTGATTCGATCCATAACTACATCTTTTTCGTCCAATAGTTCTAAAGATCTCGCCAGCCACTCAAACAACTCTCTATCTAAGTAAGTGGTCCGATCTCAAATTTGTTTAGCCATGGCAATGGCAAATTCAACTTGGATCTCCATCTCCTCGAGTATGGCAAGATCAATATACATTTGGGATAGGCAATCTATTTCAACATCCCATTTATACAGCCCATCTTAGATCAAATGAACCAATTTCTACGACTATTAAATAAAGTAAAATCGTCAGTCAAAAATAACAACAATAAAGAGAATATTTAGAGATGATGGGTTACATAAATGATACTTCACTAGAAAAAGATCCCTACTGAAAAGAGGGACAAGCAGAAGAGCTAAACTCGAAAATGGATGGAGTTTTTTAACATAGAAGAGGCAGAGCATGACGATGGTAAGGAGCTTCAAATCTAGGAGGAGCCGAAAAAGCGTCCAAGTCATTGGGGCTCCCAGATGGTGGAACATTGACTTGTGGGACCTCCCTAATTTTCGAGACCTCAGGCAAAAAGCAAGACTTATGAAATCTCATCAAACCTTCAGGAGTAGCAGTAGGAAAATCCTCTGCTATTCCTCTGGTATTATTCAGCCCCACGTCAAATGCAATGGGAGGTGTAGAAATGGGCTCTTCAGGTGATAAGCTAACACAAATAGGGATCCCATATTCGGCTATAAATGAAGTATAAATCGGCTCATCCAAATTATTAGCAACTGGGTCATTTATTCTCGAAATAGCGAGTAATGAAGCTTCACAACCCTCAATGAATTCGGATGCCCCCTAAAAAATTGGGTGACTTGGTGAAGGAAGGTTAGAATATAGCATCTGAGATGACTCGTGTAATGCTTAGTTCCCGTTCGATTTATTTGATATTATCTATTTGTTTTGGATTAACTTTTAATATATTAGAAATAATTATGTAATGTGAATTTGAAGGATATTTGGAGTAAGGAAGCAAAGTGGTGCCTAAGGCATGCCTAATGTGCACCCATGCACGCTTTCCAGATTGAGAGCGCCCGATGAACGCTTGAGGCGACATTCGTGTACTGATTCATATGGGGGTTGCACTCGAGGTGCGCCTGAAATAGCGCACATGCCCAATAAGGGTTTGGGCGAAGCGTCTGATAGCGCTCAAGTGGTGCTCTTGCGCCGATGTGACTATATAAGGAGTAGCACATACTATTCGACCATTTCTTATGAGAAAGGAGAGAAATGAAAGAAAAAGAGAAATGAATGGAAGAGTGAGAGAGAGAGGAGAAAATGTAATTTAAAATATCATTTTGTCAGATCTATTTAGTTGAATGTTGAGATAAGTATCTTTACATCGTATTTTTGATCTGTTTTTGTTTTTTGATTATTTTTGTTTATATTTGGTAGATTTAACATACAAACATGTTAGTTTACTTATCTTATTTGCTTTCCGCGTGCATGCATGTCCATTTTATCGGTTGTTTTGGGATATCGCTTCGATTTTGTTATTATTTGATGATTTTACTTATTTTTTGTAAAAAATGGGTAAATATTTTGAGATATTATATTAAATATAAGTATATTTGAAAAACAAAATCATGAAAACCTATATATGAGTTGTGCGTGCGGTATCCATCCATCATTGCTCCTGGTCGGGATTTATCTTTGTTATGTGCTTCGATGTGTGACATTTTTGAGAAAAAAGCTTACAATTTGACATTCATGAAGGGAAGTTTTGGCATTTTCTACTAGATAAAAAAATCTTTGTGATATTGATATAAAGACCCTTCATAATTATATTTTTATGAAAAATATTATAAGAAATTAAACGAAACTAATATATTCACGTGTTCTAATATTTCAAACAGATTTGGTGAGTTTACTCGATTCCACGGGTGACAAAAAGATAGTGGCTTTATTCCTATCTATAAGGGATAATATGTAGATGACCCTACCTATAGGTCTAAATAGTGGTGAATATGGTTCAAGATTATTGGGAGTATATGTAACACTTTCTCAAATTAGTCTTTAGTTCTCTAATATGTGTATGTTTTTTATTTTCATGTGTTCTACCTGCATTAAATTATATTTGAAGACTATGATTGAGATTCGTAGGTTTTGCCCATAATTGAGATTCGATTGGTTTCGTACAATGGGAAATTATAACTTTCGTCTTGGTTTCGTTTGGATTATGCTTTGTTTAGATTATAATTTCAGTTGGAATATAATTTTGAGTATAATACCACATTCGAACTTTAGTTGATGGTTTATGGATTGTGATTTTACGCGTTTTGTATACGTTATCAACCCTGATCCTAATTTTGGACGCATTTATTTATTATATTATATATCAATACTTGCTGAGATTTTGATTCATATTTTTATTTTCTTATCTCATTTAAATTAGTGGACTCGGATACATTGCAGGAGCTTAAACACGAATTTGATAAAAGTTTCATCTACTTTGGTAAGTATTAGCCCATAGTTTGGATTGTATTTGTATTAATTGTATTTGGGTATTAAGAGTCGGTCAAATTTTGGTTGATGGTTTTGCATGGGATAGCTGGATCATTATATTATTTGGTAATATATATTGTTGGTTTGTCACTCCCTTATGACATTGTGGAGCAAGTCGCAATTATTTTATTATCTGAATGAGTTGTCTGATGAGATCCTATAAATAATTTATATTTTAATTTTATTACTATTGAATATTGAAGTTATATAGTTTGTAGTCGTGTCACACTTGGATTTAAAATTTATTTAGTTATTATTTTAAATTTAAAATTTTATTTTATGGATTATAATTAATAATAATTATTAAGACTTACTTTAATCCAGGGCCGTGATAACTCTCCAGCTTCCAATGTGGTCATCTCGCCATAGACTTTATCAATCGTCTTATCATAATCATCAGAAGAGGACGAAAGGGGTAAACCAGCGTCTCAAGTACCTACCCTTCCGTTTGTAATTTTAGGAGAATCCTTAATAAAAAATTCTCGCAATTTTCTTTTGGGCCGACAAAGAGGCATATCAGCAATGGCCTCCTCTTCAACCCTAACCTTCTAGTCTAATTTAGCAAGCGCTCAATGATTCAGAAAATTCCTTGTCCTTTGAAGCAAAACTGTATTTTTTCCAATCAATTCAGTCAAGGGTTGAGCCATAAAGTTTCATTTTTCAAGACATCTCTAGAGTAGACATGATTCACCAACTTCCATTCATTGAAAATGGTCTAGTTGGAGGGGATTGTAATGAAAAAGTATCGATCCTTTTAACCTTTTACTGAGTTCAGATCCCCCCCATTTATCTTATATTTTTTTGGGAAGTAAACAAAATCTAATTGCTCTCCTGATTAAATCAAAAAAACGACTTTGATAGCCCTAGCATCCAGATGAAGTTTCCAACGGTGAAGAAAAATGCATAGGGGAACCAAACACCTGATGGAGTTGGGATGAAGACGCGCCAAGGGAATTCTAAAGCCTCAAGGATCTCATACAACTCTCTTCCAAAGGAATGCGAAGCCCCTCCTTCAAATAAATTTCATAGATAGCAACGAAGCCAAGCCTCGGATAGCTGGCTCTCTCATGAGATGAAGGAACCCGGAAGGAAATGGTGATACGAATGTTAAACATATTGTAAATATTCAACACATCCTTTACTGTGAGGCCGGATGGAATCTTAACAACGCCATTAAAAGCTGCTCAATGAGCCATGAAAACAAAGAGAAGTGAAAAGCAAACTACGATTGAGAGAAATAAAATATGAAGAAGCACAAAAGTGAATGAGTGCCAGAATTTAAATACGTAAGGACTCCAGACTAAAATGTCGTTGTTCAGGGCTACTAAAGTGGCGCATTTCATAATGATTGAAACACATGCTAACACAGGAATGCGATGCGGTATGTTTGTTTTACTGTGCTAGATGGCCAAACGTAGTGCTTCCCAGAGTAGCAAACCGACTATAAGCGGCTCTAAAGCCTAGTTAGGCATGTTTATTTCACTACACCGGTTATGATAGCCTAACGCAACGCTTTTCAAAGCAGCAGACTAGCCATAAGTGGCTTTGGTGCTTAGTTAATCATGATAAGACAAATCGACCCAATTGATCCAGAGATGTGTAAATATCATTTTGTTCAAATTAAATTATTAAGCGCTGAATTGTCAAAAATCCAAATTGTTCAAAATTTGAGTCATCAGATGTTCGAGTTGTCAAATTATCAGAAGTTAAATAACGAAAAATAGTATTCAAACACATGTGTGACACTCAACTCGAAGTCAACCACTCAGAGAATATAAATATATTAAAGCCATGCAAACAAAATAAAATATCATTCGGGTAGTTCTATTCATTAATTTCTTTTATAATATACAAGATTACAACAATAAAAGTATAATTCGGGTGAAATGGAGAAAGAGATAGGACAACACACTAAAAAAACTCTCTCCAGGAACTTCAAAGGCACTGTGGAGGAAAGAAAAGAATAAAAATCATTCGTCCATAGCGACAGTAGCCACCCGGATCACCTCAAAAGGGAGCATAAAGCTTGGAGGCCTTATCACAGCAACAAGGCCTAACTTTGCGATGAACATAAAAGGGACAAACCAAGATGATTTTCACATAAAAGAGGAAAACTATGACAATTTTTAAGTGCTTTCCCGAACCATTATTTCAAAATCTAGAAGAGAACTTCCATCGACTCCGACAATGATTACTCGTGGCAATAACGATACCATGTCGGCTCAAAATTGTCATACAATTGGACAAGGAAAGGAATACCCTGTGACACAAACTAAAAGAACTTTCCAATTTATTGTTGAAACGAGGGTCCTGCTGATAACCATTTCGAAGAAGATATCGAATCACCGTCATTTAAAGGCAGAGAATCAAATCCTGTCAAACAAGACCCTTTGTATTCAAAGTATTTGCGACAAAGATGTGCACTAATAAAGTATCGACCAACATCCCACTGATCACATGCTAGGAGTTTGAATTCAAATCTTTCAATATGGGGACTAGTTATAGGTATAGCCCAAGATGGATTAGCCCAACACAATTAGGCCAGAATAAGCTTAGATCAAGGCTCGAAACCAGAGGCCCATACAAAGAAGTGACAAAACCAAATTCAGCCTATCAAACAGTAACTCCCATATGTATCAACTAAAAAGAAATTGAATAATAATCATCAACTAATTAATGACCCAATTCAAGAAATAATCGAAACGACCTCATCATTATTGACTAGGCAGCCTCCTTATTAAATGGAGACGACAGTCACTTGTCAAAAGCAATGCATCCATGTAATTAATCTGAAGCAGCTCTGAACACGTGTAGAGAATTCAAACACTGACCAGTTAAGCAAGATCTCAAGCTATAAATACATCTTCTCTCAAACAAAAATAAAGAAAGAGAAAAAAATAAAAATACCCAGTCATTCGAATGCATAAAAAGGAGTATTTCCTTCCAGATCTACACACATCCCCATCCTCTTTAAATTCTAATATTTATTTTCTCATCATCTTTTCAATATGAATAAAAGGATCACTAATTTGAGCGTTAAAAAATATATCAAAAAATGAGTCTCACATGTCTCTTATTTCTAACTTATTTTATTATAGTGCACAAGATTTAAATTTAGAGTTATAAAAATCGGACCATTATTATTCAAACATTCAAGCAAGACTAGGTGACTTCCTAATTTGTATATCAATCCAAATTAATAAGACATATCACTACTCAATTTTAATAATAAATAGATATAATTATAAGTTTGACCTAAAATTGGGACTAAAATTATTAAAATTCAATTTTGATCGAATATATTCTATGCTTCTAAATATTATATTATATTATATATCACTAATTTGAGCGTCGAATGATATATCAAAAAATGAGTTTCATATATTTCTTAAATCTAATTTATTTTATTATAGTGCATAAGATTTAGATTTACGGCACGTTTGGTTACTGGAATGGAATAAGGTAGGAATAGAATAGTTACTTCCAGAGAATAGAATTGGATGGAATAGAGTAGAGAATTGTTATTCCTATGTTTGGTCGTTGGAATAGAATTGGTTGAGAATTTATATTTCAATGTTTGGTTTGTAAAATTATACGATGAATAAGGTAAAATTTATCAGAATGACACTTTTATCCTTATTAATTATGGGAATATATTATATAATCTAATTTTGGTTGTTGGAGTTACGAAGATTGGACTATTATTGTTCAAACATTCAAGCAAGACTAGGCAACTTCTTAATTTGTACATCAATCCAAATTTTTAAGACATATCAATACTCAATTTTAATAATAAATATATATAATTATAATTTTGACCTAAAATTAGGGCTAAAATTATTAAAATTTAATTTTGATTGAATCTATTTTGTGCTTTTAAATATTATATTATATTATATTGATGCGTACCTGGATCCGACTTCGAACAGATTCGGATTCCTCTGGGATGACCCGATCCGGCTCCGTTCACTGAGTGCGGGTCCTGCACACCACTAAAATGAACGAGAGGTCAGCGTTATCGGCGGGAGGTTGTCCCACCGGCAACACTTCGACACTCAAGTCAGTAAGACAATCTTTGAGAAAAGAAACTGAAGAGCTTGAGGGTTGAGAGAGGGGGATGAGGAGTGTGAGGATCCAGATATAAGAGAGACGTGAGACCTTTCTTGTATCTGGATGGTGGGAAGGCAGAAACGGCCGTGAGGGCTCGCTTGTTGCCTTAGAGATGATTGAGGTTCTGTGAGCTTCTGGCAACAGAGAGGGAGCTTGTTTAGAACACCTAGAATATTTGGGATGATTGTTTGTCAGAAAGCGTATCAGAGCGTCAAAGAGAGCGTCTCCAAGTCTCAATGAAAGCGTGCCCAAAACGAGGGTTCTGGGTCTCATTTATGGTTGAGGGGGTGATTCTCCTTCTTTGGAAGGCTGGATCCCCTATCTCCACCGTGGCTGGTTGCCTTCTGGGGCAGACGCCAGTTGCCAAGGTGGGTGCGATAGTTTCCTTATGTGGCGGCCAACAGCTTTCCCAGTTTGTTTCCTTCCTTCTTAATATGTTACCGCTGGAGTGCCTTGGCGGGCAAGATACTGGGAAGATCTGACGCCTTCCTTATTTGAAGGGCGCCAATCTTGTCAGTATCCTTTTAGAATCATGGAAGACACGTGGAAGGCTGCGGTTGGCCGCCGGATGAGTCGTGGGCCCAAACAGCATAGGCCCATTACTGTAGAGAGGCGTTATTTGGGCCCAATGTGCAAGGAGAAGATGGTCAACGTCTGAGTTGACCGTCGGAGTGTTGGCCGCCTTCGTGGTGAACAAAGGGAGCTCCGCCAATGATCCGCTGATGGGCTGTGGGCCACAGTGGAATCGGCCCATTACTGTAGGAAAGCTTCTAAAGGCCCAGCTTTGCTTCGCACGACGGTCAACATCGAGTTGACCGCCTGCGAACAAGCTGGCCGCCAAAGTGGTCAATGCCTGTGTTGACCGTTTCGGTTAATGGGCTTTTCAATTTCTAGGCCCGCCTTTTTTAGTGGGCCGCAAGAACGTTGACCGTTCTATTTGGGCTTCCGTTGACTTCTCTTTGGGCCAGCCCATTATTGGTGTACCCAATAATTTAATATTTTATTTTAATTTTAATAATTAAATTTTAATTCAATTACGAAACATAAAAATATATAATCTTATATTTTTTAAATAATAATATTATATTTATTCAGAGAGTT
>JAOVVI020002086.1:0-22043 GCA_028571085.2 Nepenthes alata
ACACTAAGAGAACATAAAAATTTACACTAATACTGCTGTGTCGATGCTATGACTGTTGTATCGATATTATAACTATATTGCCTGGTCAAATAGGATTAGTACAAATAGATATAATATAAGATAATATAATATGGCAAGGCAGTAATAACAAAAATAAAAGATAAACTCCCTCTCATAAAAATAATAATATCTTTCCCTAACAAAAATAATATCGTCTCCCCCTATCAAAAATAACAGAAATGGGCTCCCTCTTTTCTTTAACTCCCCATAATAGGAACACTCTCCCGGAAGAATAGAAATCTACTCCTCCCTTTTGTCGTGAATGGTCAAGGGATAATAGAGCTTACTCTTTTTTATCAACATTTTCTTACCACATTTTATCATTTTGGTTAAATGTGTTACTTGATCTTTTAAAAGGTGAATATGATTGACAATATTTTCTATCGTTAAATTTTGCCGAAAATTATTTTGAAAAGATATTACGGGGCAATAGGGATGAATATGGCCAATAATGCCGCACCCATGGCAAGTAGGTATAACTCTAGTGGGTTTGTTCATGACTTTTTGGTTATATGGATTAGGTAAAGGATTTGAGCCAAATGTTTTCTCTAAATGTTGAAGCACCGATTGGAAAATGTTAAATGTGTTCGTATTCTTGTGTGAAATTTTTTTGGCGGGAATAAAGAAAGTCTTAGGTTGTGGACCATGTTAGGAAATTTTTTTCAACATATCTTAAACCATTTTTTATTTCCGACACATTTTTTAACCCCCAATATGCGATTAAGTTTTTGGGTTTCACTTAAAAAAATTTTCATATCATTCTTAGTGTTTTCAAATTTCACTCCAAAGGATTTAATTTTTGCAATTAAGGAGTTGTGTTTCATTTCTAGTTCATGATGAGCAAAAGTAGGGCTTTTCAATTTGGTCATAATTTTTGCCTTTTTTTTTCCAAATCTATGAGCTTATTATTTAAGATTTTATTTATTTTTTTTATTTTTAAATATTTTTTAAACAGTTTATCATATGTTTCTTGAAACCCATCAAATTTAACTTCTGACTCATTCTCAAAATCATCAGATTGATTAAAATTTTCTATTAGATGTTTATCATTACCACACAATGAGGTTCTAAAGGCCATATATTTGGCTTGGCCTTCGTCAGTATATTTTTCAACATCTTCTTCTGCTTCATCACTTAATGTTGCATTTGCTTTTACGGTGTGACCTTGTTAGTATTTAAAATTTAGACATTCAGCTCTATAATGGCCAAAATATTTACACTTGTGGTATTGAACTCTTTGGATATTTTTCAATTTGGAGTCCCTAATTTCACGTCGGTCTATCCTCCCAAATTTAGGTGATCGTTTTAAATCCATATTTAATTTGTCTGATGAAGATTTATTTTTCTTCAAGAATTTTTTAAAATTCTTAACAAATAAGAAAAAATTATCATCACTACATGATTCTTCATCGGAGTCCCGATTTCTCTCTTCCCTACTTGATTTTAGAGCAATTGATTTTTGCTTCCTTGATTGTGGAAGTGTGTCCTCATAAGTTTGGAAAGATCTTACAAGTTTTTCAATTTTCATTTTATCAAGATCTTTACTTTCTTCGACTGCGGTGACTTTAGGTCTAAATCATTCAGGCAGTGATCTAAGAACTTTTCTAACAATTCGATTTTTAGGAATCTGTTCTCCTAAATTAAACGTGGAATTCACAATATTGTTCAACTGATTATAGAATTCATCAAATGTTTTATCATATTTTATATGGATTTCTTCAAATCTGGTAGTTAGTATTTACAACTTTAATTTTTTTTACAAGTTTGGTTCCTTCATGAGTGATTTCAAGGGAGTGATTTAAGAACTTTTCTAACAATTCGATTTTTAGGAATCTGTTCTCCTAAATTAAACGTGAAATTCACAATATTGTTCAACTGATTATAGAATTCATCAAAAATTTTATCATCTTTTATACGGATTTCTTCAAATCTGGTAGTTAGTATTTGTAACTTTAATTTTTTTACAAATTTGGTTCCTTCATGAGTGATTTCAAGGATATTCCACGCATCTTTTGTAATCTCACACATAGATATGCGTTTAAACTTTTTGGAAAATATGGCCATATAAAAAGCATGTAATTTCTTACTGTTTCATTTATAAGCACCAAGTTCTTCTTTTGACCATAAAAATAGAACCTTGAGTTCAGCACTACTTTTAGGTAAAGTCCACCCAGTTTGGGTATTAGCCCACACGTGCTCATCCATCGATTTGAGGAAGGCTCTCATTCGAATCTTCCAATAGGTATAGTTACTCCCATCAAAGAAGGGGGGTACTGAGAGCGATCCACTCATTTACATTTAGATCGGGAGTCGCGGATCGGGGTAAGTCTCTGATACCTATTAAAAACTAACGTTTTGTCCCAAAATAAACAACAATATTTTGACCTCGAGTAAGATTATCGAAAGCGGTATAAAAATCAAATATTCAGTACATGTAAAGGGTATTTAATTCTAGATGATATGAGTAATACGAGCAGCAATAATAATGATAAAAAGATAATCTTTTTGGTGACGAAGGAAAAACTGAATACCCACGATAATCTAGAAACATTTTTCGGGCTTTAACAGCCAGAGAAGAAATGTACAATGAAAACCAACTTACAGATCGGGTGGTAACGACGTACTAATTTACCTGACTTCCATATTGTGATCCTTACCAAGGAATTCATTGGATTTGCTCACGGCAACGGAATCGGACGCCTTCTGGTCTTCACGTCAATCTTTCCTCTCTTACCACTTGAATTGCCAAACACGATCGGATCCTCTTTTTCAACATACTGACGTCACCAATGAAAGTTGGGGGTAGAGGTGATGGATCGATAAAGAGGAAGTGATGAGAAAATTGCTCGCACATGAAACACAATGACAAAAGATCGATTTTCTCAATTTTGAGCAAGATTAAAGAGTAGAGAATGATTTTCTCTCAAGTGGGACGGCTCCAAAATATATCAATCAAGTGTTAGGGCAACTGATTATAAGTGTACATTTATAGAATGTTTAAAAAATAACTTCAAAAAATTTACCCGTTGCTGCGACGCTCGAGCGTGGCTCAAGCACACCGCGAGCACACTGAGGGTTTCATGAGAAACCCTATGTGCGCTCAAGTGGGAAGGAGGCAAGCAGCGAGCGGGGGGTTTCTAAAATTTGAGCTCGAGCGAATAGCGAGCTCAGGGCTTCGGGATTTGAAGCTCGAGTGGATGGAGAGCTGACGGCGAGCGCGGGGCTTCGAAATTTCGAGCTCAAGCCCGTGGAGAGCTCCCAGCAGGCGCGGAATTTCGGGAAGCCGAAACGGACAGTTCCAAAAATATGTTGATGCAGCATTTCAAAAAAATATAACCTGATATCGATACAATATTACATATGGTCACAAAATATGTTAATCATTAAAATGGCCCTAACACGAACAAGAGGTCAGGTGTCGGTGGAAGGTTGTTCCACTGAAAATACTCTGACGCTCAAGTCAGTAAACAGCTTTCGAATTAAAAAGGTAAAAGTAAAGGATGTAAAGTGAATGCAGAAAGTATTTGTGATGAAAGAGTACTCTCGTTTAGAAAGGCTTTTGCGATTCGTAATGAGCGTTGACTCTATACATTGTGTTTGTTGGGAACGTAATGGCAAAGAGAGAGAGCATTCGTATTCTAAAAGCATGTGAACTTTTTGTGAGCAAATAAGAGCGTGTCCTGGAGTGAGAACTTCATGAGCTTTTATGGTTGCTGTATTGGGTGGTCTTTCTTATACATAAAGGTTTGATTCCTGCACTCTGTTAGGATTGCTGTCTTTTCTAACGTTGAGCTTTTATGGCAGTAATGGTCGCTGGATTGATTAATTTTCTTCTACGTTCTGTAACCGTTAGGATTTTTAGCAGATAGGGAATGGATTATGGCTCCTTTTTTCTGGGATGCACATTGAATCCACTAATAATCGTTATAGTAGAGATTGCCTTATTTGGAGAGCGCAAAATAAAGGGAGAAGATCGTTATTAGTCGAAGATGATCGCGTGAGCCAAACTGGGCCTGGCCCACCTGAGGTCTGGCCTTCAGACAATCAACTGGTCCTGCCACTGATCAACGGAAGCATCGACCGTCTCAAGAGCAAGTCGTCCGTCAGGCTCTTGGACTTCTCTTGGCTCATTTAGTCTTTCATCCGATTAATGGTGTGCGTTGACCGTCTAGGTGGATTTGGACCGTTGCGGATTTGGGTCGTTTCTTCTTATTGAGCTAACCCATTACTGACGTACCTATCACTATTAATGGAGGATATGTGGTGGCTATTTTTCCTTTTTTATCTATTAGATTAAAAAATTTAATTGGTAAAATTTAATACTATTTAATTATTTAATATTTATATTAAATATTTAATAGTTATTAATATCTTTAAAAAACAGAAACTTTTCTTCATTTCTTTTATTTTGAAATCTCCATCTTTTGACGAAGATGCAGCTTGAAGGGTGCGCCAGGGGGGACACTGTAGGGTAGGGGGAGGCATCACGGGCGTGTTCTCTCTGACAAATCCAACTATAGAGGATGTATTTCTTCCAACGTTCAGTCTAACATGTGTAAATCTTCCCTTCTTTTTGGAAACGCAGGGAAGCCGACCGAACTGCAAAGAGTATAAAAATGTAGGGAATTAGGTAAAGAACGCTTAGTTTGGGGCGGAGGGGAGAAGGCGGCGACTTGGGAAAGAGAGTGGAAGATGCGGGAAGCAAGGCTGAGCTACAGCTGGTTGGGGCTGTGGGAGGAATGCAGTCCCTACATTTTTCTCTCCTTAAACGAGTTGTGCCTGGCAATTTTAATGATAATGGTGGAATCGTTGTTTTCCGACGGCATCAACGCCCTCGCTTTCGTAGTCTACGAGCATGCCATTTCTACCGTTCTCCTGTCCCTCCTCGCTTTCTTCCTTGAAAGGTAATATTGCGTCCTCATTCTCCTTGTTCTTGCGTCCCATACAAGGGTAATGTTGAATATAGGCACTGTTTTAGTACGGAGTTTTTCAATCTCCAAGCAAGGGATTTGGCTTATTTTGGGAATCGACCAATGTTTTCCAGCATCTAGTTCGCAGTAGTTGGGAAATCCCATGCTCCCCAACTACCTCAGAGGATGGATTTGAAATCCATGAGAAATGTATGATATTAGATGAATTCTCCAAGGGAATTGACAATGATGTGCTGCTTTAAAATAAAAGTGAGATGCTGTCAGAGGTTTCTCCTTAACTCTTATTCGAATGTCCAATCACCTAGGTTGTTCAATCAAACCCGACGAAGTAAATTGAATAGAAACTATATGTAAATTTGTAAGATGGGGAACTTCCAATTCCCCAGAGCTAAGTTCTCTGGAGTTGGAAGGTTCTATATAAAATCAACTATTTTATACCAAACAGTGCCATGATAACCTGAATAGGTTAGGTATAAGTAGAGGGTAGGAGACCAAATCATAGGCCCAATGACTTTGCCCGATGATTATGTGGCCCTGATAATGCATTTCCAGTTAGCCTGACTAACCCGCTTCATGGTGACTGTAAGGCTATTTGAAAATGTCAATTGTCATATATATGTATATGTATATGTATATGTATATGTGTGTATATATACATATATACATATATGCATGTATATGTATATTTATGTATTCTATAACTATCGAGTTGCCCAATGAGGCTTATGTTTTAAAATCCTAGCTCAAAATTGATCCAACCCAAGCTTTGATTATATGTATACGATGAGGATTAATTGGTAATTGCATTTTGGATGCCAAGGGATTATTGAGATGATTTGGAAAGTCCTCTAAACATTGTTCAGTATAAAGAAGTTTAAGTAAAGATTTATGCTGATTTCAGAGCAGCTTTCATCCTTTGTCAACTAGAAATGTGCCACTATCTACTAGTTACTTGCACATGTACAATTAAATTGTTGCTTAATGATTCTGTTTCCTTGCTTTCCACCACTCTGCAGGAGGCGGCCTCCTCTTACCTTCAAAATAGTATCCTATGCATTCCTATTGGGATTATTGCAGTTAAGTGAACTCTTTACCCGGTTGCTTTTCTTTCTTCTATTAACTTGCAGTTAATCTCCATTCTGTTTGGTTTAAGCAAATTAACTGGATGATACTATTTCATCGGTTAATCTTGGCACCGTATTGATACATTTGTTTACCCCAATTTAATGGATGTGCAAATTAGATTTGTTGAGAGCAATTCCGCATTCATACAAACAATGTTTTGTTGTAAATGATGAAAAATTTCTGAGTTTTTAATTTAGGAATTCTTTGCTCTTGCATATGCAAAATCTATTGAAGAATCACACTAATAGCATTTCTCCCCTTTGATAAATTTAAATGAAACAAAGCTTAATAATAAATTTAAGCATAATGCATTTTCTGTATTACGAATTGAGTATATTGAAAATTTTTAATCTTAATTTGGTAAGTAACCTTACAGCATTTATTCAATGCAGAGTTACCCTTTGCCAGATGCTATTGACAGTGGCATTGCAATTTATATCATCCACTTATGAAAGTGTTGCCCTAAATCTGGTTCCCTCCATTGTTTTTCTGCTGGCGTTACTTTTTCGGCAAGAGAAGCTTAGCTTTCCAACCATCAATGGACAGGCAAAAGTATGGGGTTTGGCATTTTCAGCTGCCGGGGCAGTCACTATTGTGCTGTGGAAAGGACCTCTGATTTTCAAAGTGGCATTCTCAGCAGGCTTTCATGGAACTAGCAATGGTATCATTGGCGGCATTATGATTGTTGTTGGCATTCTTGCTACATCCTTTTGGAATATTGCAGTGGTACCTTATCAATTCTCTACCCACGCTTGCATTTATCATAGCCAAATGACAGAAGAAAAAAAGTCGTGGGCTAGGCTTCTTTCAGGCCCAAACCAGATTGAAGCCCATTGTTTGTTGAGCTGGCCAGAAACCACACTTTAGATGCATTATTCAAGTATTTTCTCACTCTAGCATAATGAATCAAGGGGCTCTGCTTTTTTCTCTTATCTTTTTTTGCCTAATGTAACGCTGCACAGTTTGAAGCTTGACTCCAATCAAACCTTGCAGATTGGCTCTGCAACTGAGCTGAGCCTAGCTAAATCATGTAGCACATAGGTGAGGTTGCCTTGTGTAATGCTTTTGAAGATAGACTTGAGTTAGACTTGTTAAAATTCGAAAACCAAGCTCAAAAGTGCCTGTAAGTGTTTCCAAGCTACGTCAAATGACGTGTTTTTATTATCAAAGAATACAATGAGTAGTGTCTTGATCAAATTTGATTTGTTCACTAGGTGAGCTTAAAATTTCTTGTGCTTGGCTCTTGAACTTCTAATACTAAAGCTCAACAAGATTTAATTGAGTGATCATGAGTCAAGTATTGAATAATTTAGCTTGTTCGACAACCTTGATGGGTGATATTATCCAGTCCAAAGGATAGTGAAATAATCTTCAAGTAATTAGCATCCTTGCATCAATTGATCAAGAATCACATTTTTAGTAAAATAAGTCTGAATTGTAGAGTTGTTATCATATGGCATGAAAGCCAGAGATTTAATCGTGAAAGCAACTTCTTACATAATATAAAATAAGACTATGTATAATAAAACCAAAAATGGTCAAACCTTATCCTGGATCCACACATAGTGATGTTTCGTGTTCCGGGTTGCTTTTTTATAACCACAATATCAAATCAATCAAATCTCCAAGTATGCTATCAACCTTGGTACCTCATTTCTAGTTGCATCATGTTACATGTTTGCTAAACTCATGACTGTGATATATAGCCATCGAAACTAAAAAAGTTAAGAATTGAGAGAAGCAACAATATCATCTGAGCCAGAGGTTGTATATGCAGCTTCTTCAATCTTCTTCAAGTTAATGCAGTTGATCTACAAAGCCAATTCACTGCCCTTAATCATCCTTCTATGTTATCTTTTTACTGATAGAGTTGCTTTCTCTGGTTAATGTTGTTTGATTCTTTCTCGTTTCTGATTATAGTACAACCTCATATGAGCTTGTAGGCCCATGTAGTCAAAATTTATCCATCCGAGTTGTCATTAACGGCCATGATGAGCTTCTTTGGCACTGTCCAGACCGCTGTTATCACTGCAATAGCCATTGCAAGCTCATCTTGGAAGCTGAAGTGGGAAGGAGGGCTTACCATGCTCACCTTATTACTTGGAGTAAGTAACTATGATTAATAAGCTTCGGAACTAAGTTTTTCTTCTTTCTTTTACCATCCTTTGATAATATACATAATGATCATTATGTCAAGGTTGAAACAAAATTGGTTGTTGGTTTGCAGGGTGTAGTGGTGACAGGGTTGTCATATTATGTGATGGCGTGGTCCATTAAGAAGAGAGGTCCTGTCTTCACAACTGCATTCAACCCACTGCTTGTCATCTTCTCCTTTCTCCTGCAAACATTTGTATTGGGTAGTTTCGTTCATTTAGGAA
Source organism: Nepenthes alata (assembly GCA_028571085.2). Classification (NCBI taxonomy): domain Eukaryota; kingdom Viridiplantae; phylum Streptophyta; class Magnoliopsida; order Caryophyllales; family Nepenthaceae; genus Nepenthes; species Nepenthes alata. The sequence continues at coordinate 8,495 of JAOVVI020002086.1, forward strand.
GGTATGTAAATCTATGTAACACTCTTCTGCTTTGATTTCTGAAAGGGTATTGATTTTCCACTTTCACTAGTATAATCTTTGAGATTGCATTTTACTTCAGATTTCTGAAACTGAAATTTTCTGTTGGCCTGCTCATAAATTTGCACAATTTGGTCTGATTTCTGGAGCAGTTGCTTAGCTTTAAAATTTGAAATTACGCCAGGGGAGTCGGAGTAGTGAGGGTGTTTCGCAAATAGCAACATAGATTTTTTGAAAATTCATGAAAAACTAAAAGATCCTCCACGGGGTTTTAAATTGAAGTTACAGTCTGGAGTTTTTCCAAATTGAACACCTAACTTGCTATTAATTACCGCAAAAATCTTCCTTCATATCATTTTGTAAAGGATCAAGATTTGCTTCCAATAAAAAAATTCCTCCTACATATAATTTTATAAAGGATCAAGATTTGTTGCCAATGGTACCAAGTGCATATAGTTCAAACACTTAAAACACATGACAAATGAAGCACCTATGAGTTCGGATGCTTCAAACACATGACAAACAAAACTCTTGTGAATAAATATGAATTAGCTGTGGTTAGAATAAAAACTAAAAATGTGATGCAGGGAACGGGGAAGGAGGGGAGGAGGAGAAGAAGAAATTGGGAGAAAGGAGAAGAAATAGGAGAAGTGAGTAGGGAGAAAAGAAGTAGAGATTAATAGAGAGAGAAGGAAATCACAATGCCCAATATTCATTCAACTCATCAATAATCCTTCAATATTAGAGCTATACTCCTTATATAGAGAAAACTTACTCCTAGATTAATTAGGAAACAAATATAATTTTTTAACTAACGACATCTCAAAATAAGGAAATAATATGACATAATTATCTAAAATAAAATATCATCAAATACAATCTCCAATAAAATAAAATAAAATAAAATTAAAATAAATCTCAAAACACTTAATTTAAAATGTCCCTGATGTCCGCATCAAAATGTAATCTAGGAAAATTTTCTTTGGCGTCATAAAAATTGATTTGAATTTGCTTCAATTCTTAGTGAAACTTGGAGTGAGGATATGATACTAAATGGAATGAAATGACAAAAATAAATTTATATAGTCAATCCAACATAATGAGATTTAAGGCTTTATTATTATTGTTGTTGGTACTATGTACATAGAAGAAGGTGGTTTCCCATCATCGGTGGTTTAAAATCAATCCTCAAGTCTACTAACATGCAGAACAAAGATTTCAGGGATTTGTTATGGTCCTTTCAAAAGTTAGAATCTCTTGTTCTCAAATGGTTGAGATTTATATTTATAATATGGAAGATAAAATTAAGACTTCCCACTGAAATAATATTTGTCCCAAAAAAACACATTGAAATATTATCTTAATCTCTACTTTTAGTTACTTCTAAAATGATATTAGCCATGGGAGAATAAGCAGCCTAATACTTGGGGAGTCCATAATAAAACCCAGCTTCCAAGAAGGACATGAAACCCTTTCATTTGCTCGAAATTAGTGATTGCATGAACTAATCAAACTAACGAGCTTTTGTTCTGTTGGAAAACTGCAGTGTTGTTGGAGCAGTGTTCGTAGTGATAGGCCTGTATCTACTTTTGTGGGGCAAAGCCAAAGACTTCGAGAAGACTCAGTTGAATGCCGACGGCACTATAAATTCTCCCTTGATACAATGAGAGTTGGCACTTAAGAAGAGGCATTTCCCAATCAAATTTGGGTACCAATTCAACCCTAGTTACCTTTCTGATTGCTAGCAATTTGGCATTTTCAAAATGCCATGTTGAATCATTAATTGTTATTGATTTAGGAAATCTCCCAACCTATGCAGATCTCGTGAATTTCAGTGACATTTATAAATGAGATTTATATATTCTGATTAATTGTGATCATTTTTAATGAGTAAAGGTATATTAAAAGATGAGGTATGATTTAAAAATTATACCTATAAAAAATAAGATGTGAAAATTATATTTAAGTTTGTTTTGGATACTTAAAGTGCAGGTCAAAGGACGTACACAATTTTACTGTTCTCAAAAGATATTGTATTAAATCAAATAAAATAACAAGATAATTTATATAGTTAATTTTGTTTAGTAGGATTTAAATTCTTGTTGTTGAATCCAGCCCCATAGCAAGCTCCCTTGACCCCATCCCCTGGTCGTATGGTGGCCGGTAGCCACTGCTCACTCTGCTCCCCTCCCAACGCGCCATCTACCATATAGGAAGGAAGAAATACCAGCATTCCATTGTTTTCTAAAAGATTTCATAGCAAAAAGAGAGAGAAAACAGCCCTTAACAAGTGCCCATAAGGCATCCTTTAGAAACCAATTTACAGCCTTGAGGCAACCAAATCGAAGTCCTGTTCCTGAGGTAAGCATGCTTTGTTCTAACTTAGAACTCAGAGAGATTTGGCAAAGGTCATCAGTTAAACATTTTGCTTTAAGCATTTGCCCAGATAAATGCCTAGATTAAGGCTATGGAGGATTTCCTGTAATTATCCATTCTCCCTTCAACGAGGGCGTAACAAGCAATTGTATCCTTCTTGTTTAAATTAAATGGAAACCAGTCCTCTTCAAAACATCCATAGCTAGCAATCTGCCTTCCAATTCCACACCCACCAAGCGGGAAAAAATCGAAACAAATTTCCCACTTCTGTACTGTGTGAATTTTTTTTTTTTTTTTCGTTCAGTTCATCCTGTTACAGATATAGGATATAGGTCAACGGGGTACAATGCGACGTACAACAATCGAAAAGGTATAAAATAAAACTATAAGTTAATTGGTTCTTGGAGTTCAAAACTGCATTAGCGACATACTTTCTCCTTAAGCTCTGCAATGGGAATATAGACAACGTTCGGTTCATCAGGTTGATTAGTTCTAGCAGGTTGAAGTTTCAGTAAAATCTGCTTCAAGTTTCGAAGCTTCGCTTCGATTTGGCAGACTTGCTCCATCTGTACCTCGGCTTCTTGTCCTCGACATCTCATTCCTGAGCCTAGGCTCTTCTTTTCCCTAATTTTTGCCTTCAGGTGCAAGAGGTGCTTCTTCAAGCTCATGTCATCACTCAGCTCCATGCCACCCTAAAAGTGCAACAAATCAAAAGGAAAATGCATCAACTCACTTGTAATCAGGTTTTTGTCAGAACCTAGAAAGCATAAATCACGGATCATCTCTTGCACATAGCTTAAGAAAAGTGGGTCAATAAAGAAAAAAAAAACAGTAGTAGTTTAGCCTATGAAGCAACATGATAGTAAGTTTCCTTTACATGATTTTATAATATGCTGTATACTGTGTCAACAGATAAAGGCAGCTCCACAGTCTATCTGAAGTCTCTTCAGTTTGTGAAAAAAACATAAGAAATCTTAAATTTTAAGATTTCTTCTACTTCTTCCGCAGAAAAAACCTATGCTTAAGCTCGCATCTTTACCACAAGAATGTCACAAGCTATGACTGTGACCTTCAAGACTTGGAAATTACACATGGACCTTAAAAGATTGCAGGTCAATTTCACAATTCCTCCATCGGTCTTTGTAAATAGCATACTAATTTTACTCGACACTATCTACAATAAGTAATCATTTGTTGCCATAACTACTTTTTTAGGCAAACGTTGACAATAAATGTACCGTCAACAAGTAAAAATGTTTTGGGGGCACCATTAGGTGACATAACATTTATCTATCCATTTATTTTATATGAGACCATTGGTACGGATTGTTGGAATGCCATGTAAGAAAAGGTATCTGAGAGGTGGCTAAAAGATATATCTACAACAAAGCCATTAAACAAAATGCAGGGCGGCATTTCCAATGTGCCCATGTAACTCTTTTTGGCATCTAAAACACCACTCCTTCACCAAAGTAGTAAATTAAATACAAAAATGTTAATTTTGGAGACAAAACAACACCTTGGTACTATGTGCAAGTGAACCAAGAGAAGCTCGGTCTCGCTGCTGCTGCTGCTTCAGAGGGCTCAATATTGACATCAGATTCGTTCTCCAGCTAACTCTTTGCAGAGGTTTTACTTTATGGATTGAGGTGACAATAGAATGACACTCCACAGATTTAGCCATTTTATGTCTCTTAGTCTCGGTGCTTGATTTGTAGGAATTTTTGGCAGAATAGTGAGGCTCTTCAACCTGCACGTGCACAACAAAAATTAGTCAGAAAAAAAAAATTTTGATGATAAATGATAATTGCCTGAATGGTGGGGAATGACTATCTAATCTCTAATTTCGCTCCAAGATAAAGAAACGGAAAAAAGAAGCCAGAAAGCAATTCACAGCAAGTCCAATCACCAGGGACTTTAAATTGGTAAAATCCTGAATTTGAAGGTCACCAAGAAGGCAACTAGAGCAGAAATATTTCCAATGCCATAAAAGTATACATCAGCAGATGGAGAGCAAAGTACAATAATTTAGGCCACTACGAGTTATCATGTGTATCTGTAGTCTATAATATCCAGAAGTGGAGGAATTCTAGAGAATTCAAGAAGAAATGCTCGAGGCATGTTCAAGTGGTCCATGTAATCTAAATGAAGGTCACTTAAAAGGGATTTAACTATTGGCTAATGTTAGATAGATAGTTTTGATGTAGTAGATAGACTGATCCTTGCATTGACATCTGTTGTTCAGAACTCAATCATATTTTATACGTAGTAAACTTTCCCATCATTGAAAAAGTGCAGTAATTTAAACATTTTACTTACCCCTAGTCCAAAATAAAAATAATGTGACCTATATGTACTAAATATAAAGATTGGGAGCCCGTACTTTTTAACAGTTCACAGCAAGTCCAATCATTTGAGACCCATGGAATGAGACATCAGTTGATATTGGCCTCCCAAAATGGCAAAAAAATTATAATATGCTGTCATATCAATAATATATTTGTTAAAATTCAAAATATTAGCTGATATATCTGATGTTTGACTGATATTTTCTTGTCAAGTTTCAATTTGCAAAAAAAATTTCAGCCAATATATCTTATAGTGTTCCATATCACTTGACATGACCAATACCAATACGGCTGCAATCGATATTGGTACCTCAATGTGGAAGTTTAATTCAGCAATACCCGGAAGAAAAGGGTTGCCAAAAAGGCTACTTAGAGCAGAAATATTTTTGATGCTAAAAAGTACACTTTGGCAGATGGAGAGCTAGTACAAAAATTAAGGCCGCTAATGTAGAAACCACAAAAACATTTTAGTGGAAAAACAAAGTAGAAAGTCACCTTTCTAGTTTTAAGTGCGACATAACGTGCATTTTTGAACCACTTGCTCACCTGAGAATTCAAAATAGAAAAGAACCATTTAGTGCCGGAAGAATAAAATGCAGGTTTTAAACACCCCCTCTATTCTATCTAGCAATGTCCCTTCTTATTTTACCTTCTCATATTCAAGGTCCAACTGTTCTGAAATCTTTTGCTTGACAGCTCTACTGGGAAGTTCATTCTCCGCAAACAATTGACGAAGCTTCTGAGGCAGTACATTAGACAAGTGAGCATACTGAGGTTGCAATTACATCATATCAAAGAATGGATACTAACCATGGATTAAAATAACAGCCAATATGTATTGGTATCGGGAAGCTCTTATACCGATATTTCCCAATGTCAGAAAAACTATCCCAACATGTGATCATATCGATGACATACTGCAATATATCAATTGATATGCCAAATATCGGCATTTTTTTCTTCAATTCTCTCTTGAAAGCTTAATTCCCACGTTTTAGTATACCTTAATATTCTAAGAACCCTAATTTCATATATATGTAGAGGTATAAAACAAGCATTAATAAAAAAATTTGGAATATTTTTTGATGACCAAGAAGGATAGCAAAATAAATTTTGATAAAGTTGACAAAAGTACCTCAAATAGCTAAATAGATGATAAAAATCGTTAAATTTTAATATATAACTCATGATATGGTCACGTGAACAAATAAATTGTGTTTGCGATGTCCAATTCTGAAAGTATAGCCCATACAACTAATGCTGATATAGTAGTGACTGACATCAATATTGACATTTTTATCCAGGGCACTGCTTACTGAAAAAAATAAAAGAAAAAGAGAAAAGGAGGGAATGCGAGATTGAACAACCTCCACTGCATCAACGGGAAATCTTGAGAAACTCTTGCTAGGTCTCAAGCTTGGTAGAGGTTTTCTTCCGGGTTGCACAATCTGCTGATCTGGATGTCTCTTTTCACTTTCACATAGTGTCATGAGTGTGCTAGCTGCATCGCACTCCTTTTCTCTCCGTTGTTTTTTTGGGGGACCCCAATCTTCATCTTCACTAAGTTGTTCAGTAATAGCAGTGTCCTTTCCAAACATTTCCTGTGACCGGGAGGAAATAACAACTGAATTACCGTGAATGCCAACTTCATTACCATTTGAACAAAAGAATGCAATATTTGCCTCCTGGGTTAGATGAGTAAAGCAGTCACAATTACAGATTTTTTTTCCCAATTGGCCAGACGAGATTGTCACTAATACCAAGATGTTCTCAACAATACAACCTATTAATGCTGAACAATATGAAGATAACACAATTCAATACAAAAGTTGTACAACCTATCTTATTCTATCCCACTGTATCCCTAGTTTCCTCTTCATACAGTCCAGAATCACCGCCAAATAATAATCAAAGATTCTACGCAAACAGCATCATTTAAGACAATAGTTAACCACACACATGCTCAAACAGTAGTTATTTTACAGTACATATTTGGTGTGTTATGGCTGATGTTGATTTGTTCGACTTTATGCTTTCAAGATCTCACATTCTCAGAGGAAAATTTGCTATATGAGGCAGCATTATAGCTGAACCTCAAAACTAGATTTTCAAAAAGGAAATTCAAATTAATTTTTATTGATAAAAGAGACAGTTTGCCTTTAACTACACTAAACTTTCTCTTCTGTTTTATTTCCCTTTCTTCCCTTACATATCACATGTATCATAACTTCCTCTGATTTACATAACAATTGAAAGCTAAATGGTCTGTAGATTACAACTCCTTAGTTTATCTATAAGAAAAAAAATTCTCCTTCCATTTCCATTCTAAATAAACATCAAAAGCACGTAGGGAGGTCACAACACTACTATCTCAACCTATCCTTTGCAGTCCCATTGAGAGCACTAGATGGTTCAAACATGCAAAGGTCATTATTGAATAAGGGGATTCGTGAGATGGGAGACTCAACCATCTGTTGTAAGCTCAAGGCCATGGAACCTCCTGACATACCCAAAGAGAAAGTCTTGACTCCAGACCTGCCAACATTTACTAATCATGCATACATAAACGAGTACTCATCTTCAAAAAATGCACTTTTCTCTCAACTATACTTACATCATATAACTTTTCATAGTCTACATCATACCGCCGCCTGGGACCACTAACAACTTCATGATCAGGATGACCATCAGAATCATGGCCAACAATGGACTCCATCAGGGAGTTATTGTTGAATGTCTTGTTCTCCTCCGCTGACCCCCCAACATTAGATTGCAAGTAAGCTTCACTTTCTAGCGAACAATATGAACTGCTCAGATGGCTGCTTCTATCTGAGGCATTAGCCTCTGTGTCAGACCAGCAGCCATTTTTTCCATCGCTTTCAGGGTCATAGTCATTATCTTCAGAATCATCACCAGGCCATTCGTCTTCTGGATTCAACACCAAATTCCCACCATTAGGCGAAGAAGCTTCTTCTTTGAAAATATCCTACATTAATTCCACAAATTGTAATATTAAATATATCATCTATAGCTAAAACACCAGCTAGGCTATAAAGATTTTGAAGATTTCTTGAGGCATTAACCTTCCACTAACCTTCCACCCGTCATTGGCAGAGAACTGTGTTCCAAGATGTGCATTCATCGCTTCTAGAATTTCCAACTTACACTCACAATATTTACACAACCAGCCTTGATCTTCAGGAGGAACTTTGATATTGACAACAGCAGCAAATTATTAGTTTTAAGAAGAGTAGTAGCTGCCATTTAACTTTGGGAGGATCATAATTGAGTATTGGCAGAACTTACTATTTTCTGTTGCCAATGGTGGATCAAGACATTTTTGGTGGAAAGCACAGTTGCAGGTACCGTCACATAGAATAATATCATTATCCTCTGAAGCTTCCTGTGACTTGCACTTTGCACAGTGTATCTGCAAGCAGGAACTAAATTAGATGTTACAATAGGATCAAGATGCCGATCAAGATGCCAATTTATTAGATATATTTAATAGCAAGGATGTGCCCCAGGACCCAATTCCCAGGATCCATCAAGAGTACATTAGTTAACAATTAGTACATCGAGGTTGGAATCACTTTTTAACGTCAAACAATTAAGAAGGATGGATTCAGGGAAAAAAATTGTCCGCGTGAGTATATACACACAAAAACAGAGATGGAGAGCAGAGAAAATGACAGTGAAACACACATGATCATGATGGACAGAACCATCTGGAGCAATCAGAGACTCTTCAATCTGCCCTACTGAGCTAAGTATATCCAACTGATGAACTACATCACGGATTCCAAGTTTGCAAACTAATATCTGCTTCTTGGCTCTCTGTAGTTCCTTCTCTGGCCTTATCTTTTCTCGACTGTGGAAGCAATTAACATAGCAAAGTCAGTAAACCCAAAGCATAATTTAAAGGAATATCAACATTAACTTGCAGTGGAAGCTCCTTTGTGAAGCTTCAAGAGAAGTAAAATCCCCAAGCAAAAAAAAAAGAAAAAGTAGAAAAAAAATCCAATCAATTCCAAAACTTCCCCAGCAGTAGATGTGTAATTGACACAGAAGGAAAAAAATTTGAGATTAGAAGACATGACCCATGAGGAATCTATAAATGAGCTGACTATTTTGATTTTAACTAAAAGAGAAGGGACTAAATCTCATGCCTTCCATTTCTAACTTCAAAGAACTAATAATATAAGTTTGTCCGGTACATGAGATTTTCCACATTATATGCTCTAAGAAGTCAAATATTCGAAGCAAAAAGAAACAATAAGGAATATACTAAGATGTACACAATTAGTAATTTAATCTATACATACATGAAAGGCACCCATTCCTTAGCAGAAAATAATCAAAGTCCATCTGCTTTTCTGACACTCGCAATTCACTCTGTAGAGGCCTTACTCTTTTAGGGGGGGAAGAAGCGGGGAGACTACAAGTACAACTGAACATAATAGACTGGTGGTAAAGGAGACTGATTCCTAAAATCAGAATATGCTGCTGCTCTTATTGTTTGTGGTATTCCAAGTATAAAAAGCCAACAGTTTATCTATAAAAGTTTTTATTGGGTTGTTCTTGCCTAAGCTTTCTCCTTGAACCCACCACATCACAATACCCCCCAACCATGAAGGACATGAAAAGAGGTCCTGCTGTGATAAAATGGGGGATCTATAGCAGGATTCTGTCCAGCAGAAAGAACAAGCTAAGGATCAGAGTCATTGATAAGGAACCCAGAGCCATTGGGGCAAGATGATCAACTGTGAGATTAGCCTCTCATAAACATATTTAAAATTAGCCAATCATAAGTGAGGAAATCCAGTTTTCTGTCCTACATAATAGATTGCACATATCAGGGAACACTCCAAAAACACTAAATGTTAGAAACGAATTTGGTTTCTATTGGGGGACAGCACATGAGGCTTCCCGTATTTGGGCTCTAGCAGATGTTAGATGTTCGTAGTCTGATCCCTAGAATGTAAAAAGATTATTTCCATAACTTGAACCTGTGACTTTCGGGTCAAAAAATGCATTAATTTATTTCATTGTTGTGCCAAGGCTACTAAATGTTAGATACAAAATTTAGTTCAAAATTTCACATCCAAAGAAATTAGCATTAATCGAAAGAAAGATCTACATGGCAAAGATCAGCAGAACCAGTTCCTGCAAGCACCGGTTCATCTATATTCAGGCAATGTAATTATTCTTAGTTCAAAAGCAAAAGTGTAGGAATAGGATGCAAGTTATACCTTTGACCTTTCCAGCCTTCACCAGAGTAAGCATCAATAAGGTTTTGCTCCAGCTTCATCTTAACCAATAGGTATCTTGCTCTTCTCTGTAATTTAGAAGGTTCATCTAGCACCACCTTATCTTTTTTCCTCTTATGCCTTCTCACTCTCTTCAATTGTTTGATTTCATACACCCCATTGTCATCTTCATTGTACTTGGTGCTCGCAAAAAAGGATCGATCTCCCAGAAGCTCATTGCAAGACTGCTTCTTCCAATATTCACTTTGAAGGGCCTTTTCATGAATCAACTTTTTTCTTGAGAATTTCCCCTTTCTCTTCTTCTGACATAAGTTAGCATCCATTCTCTTGAGCAACCTTGGGCAAGACGTCATTCTATGAGAGAGAGGATTTTATTTGAATTTTTCATCAATTGAACATCTTTTATCTGCAGTGATGATTTTTCATTAGATCTAAATTCTGCCCCAGAAGAACAAAGCTTGCGAGACTCCTGGCAAGCAAGTTTCTTTCCACCCCCATGCAACTCCAGATCTATATGAACAGGATGGGAAAACAAAAATGAGTAAGCAATGATCTTTTACATTAAAAAGGATGTTGAAATAAAGTCAGGGAGCCAAAACTCAACATGATGAAGCCACAGGTGCCAATATATGGGTTGGCTATATCAATCATTTTAAGCCAATCCTCTTGCTTTAATGTATTATCTTCTAGAAGTTTAAATAAAATCTTTTTTTACCGATTCACTCTAAGTTTTTTCTTGGCATCTATCTTCCCATCATATTGCCTCTAGTACAACCAAAGACTCTTACTCTAGTGTATTCATCAAATCCACGTTTCAAGTGCTTAAATGTGCTTCTTGTAAATTATTTTCTAAAGCTGCAACTTCTAAGTTGGTGAGTGTTTTCTATCTAGCTACACATATAACATCGATAATCTTCTAGTCGTCCTATACAAGTCAAGATTATGCATAACCACATATGTTTTACAACCCTGGCTTGCCAACTTCATATATTTTACAACCCTTGCTTACGATAAATCTTGCCAGCCATTTTCTTAAAAATTCAATAGATAGTTAATCTCCTTAACTGCATTGAGCTTCCTTATGAGGCAATACCCATAACATATTTGCCTTTCAGTGATTCATGCTCCTACTAGGAACTAATAAATGCTGACACCTCAACCAAATATGCAAATGTTCTTGCTTCAATAAAGCTATTGAAAATTATCCCTTTAGGTCATTTACCCTGAATTGATACACACATTTTTAGCTAATTTCTTGTCTTCTCCTTACACGTCTAGTCAAATATGGGAGTCTCCAGATAGACCAGCAGAAGCTTTTAACAAATTTCCCTTGTAATCATATTGTTGACAAACAAATTATAACATATGCTATGGCAGTATTAAGCCACTTGCAAGCATTTGTTTCTCCTAATTTCTGAGGACAGGGTAAATCTCTCTTCTAACATTATCTTAAAACCCCTAGAAAAATTTATTGCCAAATGAACAATGTAAATTAAGACAATTTGAAGCAAGAGCAGGTTAAATATACTAATAATGGCAACAAAGGAGAACGACATGTAAAATGTATTGGAAAAGAGTGATTCAGACATGCCATAACCTTTAGAGTTCTCCTAATACTGGCAGAAGATTATGCCTCGAGAAACATTTTGTAAAATCAGAGTTTGAGCTTGGCATGTACAGAAACACAGCCAAGCTGAATTTCAGCAATCTTAAACTACGGATTTAAGTTGACATTGATCAATTAGGCTTTCCGCCATTGTGGAGGAGGCCCCACTACTGCCTCAGTAGGAATCTGGACAGTGCCTTAGTCCCAGTGTGACCATCACCTTAACAATTCATATTTCATGATACCAAATTTTACTTGCATTAGCGGATGAGAATTTGATGGAACTCCAGGAAATCATACTCGTAGTGGCCTGTTTGGTTAATGAGAATGAGGCTTAAAAATAGGAGTAAAAATTAGTAAATGAACATAGAGTGCTTTAGTAGTTTGTAAAGTAGACTTATTCACATTCCCCATCTTATCTATTCATTTACATACCCACCCATATGAAAATGAGAGAATATAGGAGTTTTGATTCAAAAGTTGCATCACTTAGTAACTTCCACTATGTGCACGGAGTTCAGTTTTAATTGAGAACTGTTAGTGTCCTCTCATATTTCCAACGTGAGTATTTCATCCAGACAACTTGGATGGTTGGGATTACAAAATGGGTCCAACACCTTTCAATGTATTCGTTGCAATCCTAGCCGTCTAAATTGATAGGATAAAATTCTCACAGTTGGGAAAGGATAAAAAATGGAAGGACTGTGACTGCAGTTCTTGTTCTTGTTGCTCACGTACCAAATCGGGCGGAATTCAAAAAACAGGATGACTCAGCAATAAGACTACAGGGAAACCACATTGCATCTACGAAAATTCATCAACGGGATTAATCAATAGCTTATACGGAAAAAAATTAGCCAATGCTACAACCAAACATGGGGAACATCAAGAACCTCGTGTCCAAAACTGCAAAAGAACAAAAAAACAAAAAATGATAGTTTCCCCCATAAATCTGGAAAGACATCCGAAACTGAAAGATAATTCCACCCCAGTTAATAATTTCAAACAATTTTTTAAAAAAATTGAGACTATAGGAGATAACCAAATCCAAATTGCACAGCAACAAACCTAACGGTCCAATTTCTTTGTTAAAAAATCGACCATTTCTATCAATTCAACCATTTTGCAATAGATTTAGATAGCTAATGTCCAGTTCATGTACTACGATCACTCAGAAAATGCCAAATAAAAACATAGCAAGAAACCAAATCCATAAGTATAAAGAAAATTTCTATAAATAACCGAATCGACCGAGAAATCATTATCGAAGTTTGAACAAGAAATCAAACAGACAACGAAATTTTTATGTAATCCTGAAACGATGGCCATATAAGCAACAAGCATGAGAGAGAGAGCGAGAGAGAGAGAGAGAACCCAAATGAACTCGAAAGAGAAAGAATGGAACACCGAGCTTAGAAATTTGGAGTACCTAGTTGATATTAGGAAAAGATCCGAAGCGGGGGATGGAGAAATTATCGGTACAAAATACAGTCCCTCGGAGTACGAGACTGCATTGCCGCAACAGCAGCCTTTAATCGATGTTCATCAATGGCCGTCGGCTGTCATACCTCTACAGTTATCCAACGTTCAGCTCATTCCTCTGTAACTTACAAAATTCCACACAAATGTCGGGAACGCAAAGATGAAATGGTCTGCGTTGACGGTCGTACCTCTACTTCTCAACGTACAGGTGTCTCCTCTAGAGCTTTCGAAATTCTACATCAAATGTCACGAAATCAAGAAGGTAACCCCGTGGGTGATGGAGGTTGAGCGGAGGAGGCGATGTGTTCTGATCTTATTCCTTTCAACTGGAAAGATCCATCGTGTTCATGACTGAATGCTTTGGTTGGCAACCCAATAATTGAAGAATTCCATATTTGCACAACTCGAAACGGTGTCCTCTTGAGCACGGGGGGCTGCGACGCCCCGGG
>JAOVVI020002087.1:0-11878 GCA_028571085.2 Nepenthes alata
TCCACTGGTTCTCTGTGAGCAGTAAGCGGGAACTCACATTCTCAACGGGCCAACACTCCCGACAAACTTATTCCATTTACTCTCTTTTACTTACCAGTTTACCTTCCTCGATTCGAAGACTTTTTACTGATTTGAGCGTAGGAGTATTTTCGATGGGACAACCTCCCGCCGACACACTGACCTCTCGTTCACTTTAGTGGTGTGTTGGATTCAGACTCAACGAACGGAGCCGGGCCAAACCATCCAGACAAATCCAAATCTGTTCAAAATCGGATCCAGGTACGTTTCAAAAATATTTAACATAACAGATAAAATACAATATATTTTACATAACATTTTACTTAACTTTATTATTTTAAAACAGCAAACGAAATCTAAATTATTCAATTTTGTAACTTCTACAATCTCATTTCCTTATATGTTATCTCTTATAACTCCTACAATCTCATTTCCTTACATGTTATCTCTCATAAATGCTTATCTAGTTGACTTTATTAGTTTTGAATATCAACAGTCTCTATGTCTACAATATATAATAAATTCCGTGAAAGTTGTTAGAATGGAAGTTTACTAAATTACTTACAGCAAAGGTGATGCAAAGCACAAAATGCATACTAAAATTGAACCCATCTAAGGCCGGAAAAAACATCCCAATAACAAATACAAGTAATGCTTCGACTCCATTCCACTCAGAGCAGCACTAATTATATTATAAAAGAACGACATGACACCTATTAATTGAACCCATTTAATAAGTGTTACGTTTATTTCTTTTATTGGTATAAGTATGGTAAACTTATAGCAAGAACAGTATTTTTTATTCTACTAAAAACTCAGCATCTCGACATTGATGTACGTGTTCCTCTCCTGTGGAGCCATTAAAGGCGAGAATCCAGCGAGCTTTAATTGCTAACCTGTCGCAGCTCGGGGCGCACGAAATCAGCGTCGGCAGGCACTGAAATATCAACGGTAGGTCTCAGCTGTGCGCAGAGTTCGATAGCTCCGTGCACGGGATCCGACAGGAAGTTGCTAACCAAGTCCTGGTTGATCGGAGCGCCGCTGTCGACTGCCACCAAGGCCTGTTGGGTGAGGATGTAATCGAAACGGGGGGCCCATTTTCTCGATCCTAGTCTTGCTGTGGTTGAGCAATTATCGACCATGAATGAGACACCCCGGGCATGCATGAAAGGATTCAAGGAATCCACCGACTCGATCACACTTTCGTTGATGATCTCCGAGTACGAGTGTCCGTTCTTCCTCAGAACCTCTATCTGAGTTATCAAATGGCAAAAAGATATTGATATGCAATGTTCATAATCAGCCATAATGTCCACAATCTAGGTCATTGTGCTCTTTTTCTAATAAGATGCAACAGCCCTTTTAAAAACCCTCAGCTATTTTGGCAACGGTATTTTTTAATACTACAATAATATCGCAGTAATTGTTGTATCAACAATATATTGATTGATACAATCCTATCTACTGACAATTCTTATAATTTTTTTTTTCCCTTCTGACACATTATCCGATATGTTCAATATTTATACGATCACAACTGATACGATATTTTTATCCATGGATTGGACAAAAGAAGGGATGGGATAGACATAGCCATCTCTCCCTCACCATGAGGCTCAAACTCCACATTATGACCAAGATTAAGCAACAGATTTACTAGAGCTGACTTATTATGCTTACAATCATATTCTTACCTGGGCCATCATGCAAGCAATATAGACCCCAGCTGTGAAGGGGTGCAACGGGCCCAAGTCACCCATTGGCCTTGCTGCCCTAACTCGCTCGCCCACCTTCCACATTCGGGTTTGATCTATTTTACCCATTGGAAACGCCGGGAGGCCGTCCTTCTCCTGCAAGATAATGTGTGAATTAATTGCAGTGGGACAAATTTGTCTTCTACAACTTGGAGATAAAAGCTCAACTAACAATCAGAATTACAAAGAAAGAATACTAGAAAAGCAACAGAAAACAGCTTGGAAACACTGGCAGGTCTTCCAGAGATAAAAAGTAATGAATGAGAATGTATTATGTACATAAAACCGGCGTCCAGCCAAAACAACACTTCTGATCTCACTCCCGCTGGCTACGTCTTCATAGCACTCGTATAAAATCTCCATACAAGGGTAGAACGATGCACTATATGCAGCCAGAAATTCCTTTTTGCCGTCCTCTGACAATGCATTGTACACAGCCAACATTCCCTGTTACAGCATCAATGCAGCACCAAATCAGTTCATTTTAGAGATGTGTGCACAATTTTCTTGAAAAATAAACAGAACAGGAAAAAATAAGGCAAAGAGGGCGAGCCAAGGAAAGGAAAACACCTAGTTTAGTCATAAAAATCTACCTTGGTAGAAATTGTCTTTGAGATTATCCCTGTAATGCTCTCAACAGTGTTTTTGTAGGCCAAATCTTCGCTCATTCCCGTCTCAGTGTACCTCCTGAACAAGGACTCCACAATTCCATGCACAGCACCGAGCAAGATGCCTGCATTCAAGCATACCAAAATCAGTCACTTCATTTTTATGCTCTGTGACGTGGCGTAAAAATCAAAGAGTTATTCTTTAACAATCACATAAATCAATTCTCTAACTTATAGAACTAGAAGAGACTTTTAGACCTTGTATTTTCAACAACTGAAAGAGCTGGGAGTGGACCTTGGGTGGGAAAAAAGAGCAAGGAACAAGTACTAGTGTTATAGCAGGCTTGACACTTACCTCGCTCACCAAAGATGTCGCTCTTGTACTCTTGCTCTAGAGTAGTTGCAAACGTAAATGGGGAGCCAAGGGCTACAGACCATCCAAGGGCCACGTCTGCTGCTCTTCCATCCACATCCTACATATATAAATTTTGAAGCAACATACTATAAAAGCGAGCAAACCACACAGATCTAAACACACAATATTGAGTTTGTAGAACAAGAATCTTGAAGAGAGAGAAACCTGGTGGACTGCGAAACTAGAGTTAATTCCTGCACCATTTATCTCTTTACCCTGAACATACAGCCTCCTTACTGAAGGACCCATTCCCTTAGGGCATACAGCAACCACACTAATGTTTTTAGGGAAATCGAGGCCTAATGATTGCAAATGGCCCAAAAGAAATCCATGAGACAAGCCAAGAATGCTGCTTGGCTTCATGCAGGAGAACACCTTTTCATAGTTATCGGCCTAAAGCATGAGAAAGAACAAGAGCACAGGAAATCAAACCCGTGAAGAGATAAAAACAAACAATAATGAAGCTACTAAAATAAAAACTATTGATACAGAATGGGTTCCCAAAAACAACCCAGAAACCCAACCCACAAGAGCTGTACGAGCCTACTCCTTGATGTCCCAGAGCACAGCAGCTGCTAGTCTCAAGGTGCATATTCAATTTTTAGTGGTCTTAAGGAGTAGCCAAAGAACATTTAATTTTGCCCCATGGAGCAGCCAAGCAGCTGGAGTTCTTCAAAACTCTGTTCCTTATACTATTTAAAGAAGTGTCAGTTTAAGCTTTAGGTTAGGTTGAAGTTTAATCAAAGTTAAGTGAGTTTTTTACTTAATCAAGAGTAGTAAATCTTCTTATTGGTGAGTGATTCCCAACACTTAGTCAAGTGATTTCCAAAGCCGACTACTAAAAGTGAGTGAGTCCTTTTGAAGGGTGAGTAATTTCCTGATCTTTGTCCTCATACTTTTAATTATCCTTACCAATCTATGTCCCAGTTTATTTTGAAACACACATCTGCATCAACTATAGCTCCGCAAAATCACTAGGACTAAAAAAGATTCAATTTCAATAAAAAATGAAGCATGAGAAAACACAGACTTGAGCTGAGTCAGATATGAGAAGCAGCACAAGATCACTGCCTGAAACAATCTCCCTAATGTCACCCAATGTTCCATTCTCTTCAGTGAAACCAGCAGCACAAGCCTCTGCGGTAGAACGAGACCCCTTACGGAGACCAATCTGAATGATACAAGGCAATGACCAACTGTTACAAAAAGTGGACCCCAATATTCACATTGCAAGCAATCTCAGAATAGAATGCTAGCACAAATATGCCACAGAAAACATTACTCAAATAAGAGTTACCTTGACAACAATTTCAGATTTTGCTTCAAACAGGGAATCCCTCAGGTTCTGAGCTTGAGCAGGTCCCTGCACAACAGAATATGAATAATAAAAAATACGATTGAAAAGAAACGTAATAAAGAATCAGTTTTAATAAATGATTAATCCATGAAAAAGATGTGACAGCAACATTAGAGATTTTGTTGAAAGGTCTAAATAGCAGAAATACTAAAAATTGGAAGGGAGGAGTAGATCAGCTTATGATGCATTAGTATAAGTAATTGAGAAGTTCCAAAGTGACATTAACAGACTAATACTAAACAGCAAAGATATGAAAGCAGAAAGTACAAACAATCGGTAATTAACTAAAGATAGAGTAAAGAAATTCAATATATAAAGATTAATTTCTTAAATTTCTTCCCACTTAATCACCGGCAAAAGAAGCAAAACTAAGAAATCATGCTTTATCAAATAAGATGCCCCAAGATAAAAGCAATAACATTCCAAGCAAGCTGATGCCCCCAATCCAATGACAATGAGATAAGGGAGCTCCCTGTCATGGATGGCCAAGAAGAATAGAAGTTATGCATCACATAAATATAATACATACAGTTCCAACCTAAATTAATTAGATTTCTAACCATTTAAGGTCTTTAATTATGGAAATAATAATAAAGATAGAATCTTGTTGCGTCCTCGTATTACGGCCGCCGTACAACCAGAGTCCGAGTCCTCTTTCTGTGCTCTTGGACGGACGGAATAGTGCAACACAAGATGAATCGTTAAGCTTGACGAGAACAACGTTTCAGAAAAAAAAGGGGATGAGGGCACAAGGCACGAGGACTTTACGTGGAAAACCCCTTTTTCAATGAAAGGGGGAAAAACCACGGTGATGGACACTAGGCCCAAAAGGTTCCACTATTGTGAAAAATTAGGTACAACTGGACACTGTGGCACTATTTGTTGCCACAGAGAGTTACAAGGCGAGAGGTCAAGTTCTCTCTTCTCTTTTCTCCTTTTCTTTCTCTTGGAAGCTGTTTACAGTATGTGTGCAAATGACAAATGTTGGAATCCCTTTTTCGTTGTTTGAATGGGGTATTTATAGAGGAGAATCATACCGTTGGCATGGGAACACGTGGCGTTGGCGTGTGCAAGGACGCCTGCCAGCAACTCTGCTGATGGGGCGTGTCAGCGACGCCTGCCACCAACTCTGCAGATCCGGCGTGTCAGGTGCCGTTAGACCCATCATGATGGCTCGTGCTCTGAGCGCCGTGATTTCCTGTGGGGGTGGCGTGTTGCAGAGAACACGTGCTCCTTGGTAACAGTGAATCATCTGAGCTGGCGCGCTCGGTCATCTTAGATGACCCTCTGGTCTCTAAGGTACTTCACCGTTTTTCCATCTGCCTTGCTTCCCGTTGCCTGTGCCTTAACGGACTTGACTCTTTTTGCAGCTTCAGGATCTGGGCGGGAACCTTAGTCAACTGGTTGGCGAGGTTGCCCAGTCTCGCTTGGAGATGGAGTCTTTGAGGGCTGCTCGAGAGGACAACCAGCGGCTGCAGGTGGAGCTTGCTGAGGCCACTGCGAAGAATGCCTCCTTTGAGGAAACCCTAAGGCTTCAGCAAGCCCAGTACGGATTCCTTCGAGAGAGGAACCTCCAGCTGGAGGAGGCGCTGAGGGCGTCGGTGAGGGCCGTGGATATAACGCCCCTATTGGAAACCAAGTTTTGGGACGACATTCATTTGTGCCGTCGGCTGATGCGGCTGCTGTACCGGTGGTTCCCCACTGCCGTGTTGGATCCTTGAAATGAGAGCGCCGCACGCCCCGAGGACGTGTACAGTATTGCAGGAGGCGATTCCTTGGGTCCCCACATCCGAGTCCTTCCGAGGGTCCTCGCCCCTCAGATCAGTCGGGGAGCTCGAGCCGTGTAGAGACCTCTCTACTTCAAGAAGAAGGGCAACCCGGGGCCACTCCTCCGCAGGGTCCCACTGAAACCTAGCTTCTCTCTTTTTCTTTTTTGTTATACATTGTACATTGTACATGAATAAAACGGATATTCAATTTTAGTGCAAGTGTCTGATTTCTCCTTCTTGACTTCTGGAGTATTTTTGTTACGGCGTTAAACAAGTTGGTCTTGCGCCCAACTGTCGTCCGAGTTCTTTGTCATGCGACCTCTCGGGCGACTAGGACGAATATAAGCCTTGAATACGACCTCTTGGGTCACTCGGATATATCCGAGTTTTGAATACGACCTCGCGGGCCGCTTGGACGGATCCGAGTTTTTTGGAATACAACCTCTCGGGCCGCTCGGACGAATCCAAGTTTTTGAAATACGAACTCTTGGGCCGACGGACGCATCCGAGTTTTTGGAATAAGACCTCTTGGGCCGCTCGGACGCATCCGAGTTTTTGGAATACGACCTCTTGGACGGCTCAGACGAATCCGAGTTTTTGGAATACGACCTCTTGGGCTGCTCGTACGCATCCGAGTTTTTTCTCCCCCCTCTTGTTTTGTTTTGTTTTGTTTTTGAGGGCGAGAGGGCCGTCTCACCTAAGGACAGCCTAAGTTTGGCAAATTACTTGGATAACAGGCGATCCGTTTATCACGGGTAGTATTTCTTGAGGTGCGTAGCGTTCTAAGTCCAGGGCACCAGCTTGCCCTCTTGGGTGTGCAGTTTGTAGGCCCCACCCCGAAGGATGGAAGAGACCAAAAATGGTCCCTCCCAATTTGCGGAGAGCTTGTTTCTGCCAGCGTTTTTCCCCGTGGCCTCCACGCTCCTTAGCACCAGATCCCCAACCTCGAACTGTCGCACTTTTACCTTCTTATTGCAGTAGCGGGCAACTCGCTGCTGGTACGCCGCTACCCTTAGCCTGGCCCGGTCGCGGACCTCCTCGAGTATGTCGAGGCTTTCCCGGAGTCTCTGGATGTTGTCGGTCGTGCTGAAGCATCCAACCCGCGGAATCATGAGGCCCACTTCTATTGGAATGACAGCCTCAACCCCGTAGCAGAGATTGAAGGGAGTCTCCCTCGCGGGTTCTCTGGGCGTCGTCCTGTATGACCAGAGGACCGAGGGCAGCTCGTGTACCCATGAGCCCTAGGAACACTCCAGCTTGGTCTTGAGCCCGTGCAAGATTGTGCGGTTCGTTACCTCCACCTGTCCGTTGGCTTGGGGATACGCAACTGACGTGTGGATCATGTTGATCTTCAAGCTAGTGCAGTACCTAGTGAACCGTTTCCCGGTGAATTGAGTCCCGTTGTCGGTTACGATGCACTATGGGATCCTGAATCTGCACACAATGTTCTGCCGGAGGAACTCTGTGGCATTTTGCTCCGTTATCCTTGCTAGCGGTACTGCCTCTACCCATTTGGTGAAGTAATTTATCCCAACGATCAGGACTTTCCTTTGTAAGGGCGCAAGCGGGAGCTGTCCGAAGATGTCGAGCCCCCACTGGGCGAACAGCCACGGAGATTGGAGTGCCCGGAGATCTGTGTGGGGGCGATGGCTCACGTTGCTATAGAGTTGGCAGTTCTCACATTTGCGCACGAAGTCCATGGCGTCGCACTTCATCGTTGGCAAGTAGTATCCTTGCCTCATGAGCTTGAAGGCCAGGTTCTTCCCTTCGATGTGGGACCCGCATATCCCGAGGTGTACCTCCTGGAGGGCGTACTCGGCCTCCTCGGGGGTAAGACACCTTAGGTAAGGGGCTGAGAAGCCTCGCCGGTACAGCTGGCCGTCCATGATTGTGTACCATCCCACTGTCTTTTTTACCTTCTTGGCCTCATTTGGATCCTCAGGCAATGTGCCGTCGGATAAATATCTTAGATAAGGAGTCATCCAGGTGTTACCATTAGATACTTGCACTATCTCTGGCTCGGGGTCTTCGATGCTGGATCTGTTTAGGACTTCACGCATTCCTCGAGCATACTGTTCCGGATCTCCCGAAGCTGCAGCCCTCGCCAGCGTGTCAGCCTTGGTGTTTTCTTACCTTGGGATGTGGACAAACTCGGTTGCCTCGAAGTCCGAGATTGTGCTTCTAACTTTGGAGAGGTACTTGGATAGCTGCGAGTTGTTGACGTCGATGTTTCCGCGGACCTGATTGATGACCAACTCGGAGTCGCCGTAAACGACCAAGTTTCTGGCCGAGCACTTCTTGGCCAATCGAAGCCCAGCCAGTAAGGTCTCGTACTCCGCAGCGTTATTGGTGGCCGAGAATCCCAAGGTCAACGAATACTTTATCTCCGATCCCTCGGGCGTGTGCAAAACAACACCGGCTCGGCAGCCATCCTTCATCGAGGAGCCGTCCACGTTCAAGGTCCATGTCGATGCCTTGCTGAACTCGTCCGCGCTAGGTTGGTTCTCATCGCCGCTGGCCAGCGCTGTTGTCTCGACAAGGAAGTCCGCGAGGGCATGTCCCTTTAAAGCTGGTCTAGGACGGAACTCTATATCGAATTCTCCTAATTGGATGGCACACTTAATCAGTCATCCGGATATCTCAGGCTTCTGCAAGATGGCCCTTAGTGGCTGGTCGGTCAAGACCACTATCCTATGCGCCTGAAAATATGGCCTAAGTTTCCTCACGGACTAAACCAATGCTAAGGATACCTTCTCGGTGAGAGGGTATTTGGTCTCAGCATCCGCGAGAGTCTTGCTTACATAATACACGGGCTGCTGTTTCGCGTGTTGTTCTCGTATTAGAGCCGAGCTTAATGCCGTCTCGGACACGGAGAGATACAGGTATAACTCCTCGTCCAGTTGGAGAGAAGCTAAAAGAGGTGGGGCGAGAGGTAGCTCTTGAGTCCTCAGAATGTGTCTTCACAGTCGTCACTCCACCGAAAATCTCGGGTTTTTGTCCCTCTCAGGGCTTCGAAGAAAGGCAGGTGCTTGTCAGCCGATTTCACCAGGAAACGGGAGAGGGCCGCCACCCGCCCGGTAAACTTCTAGACCTCCTTCACTGTCTGCGGAGACCGCATGTCTAGGATTGCTTGTATCTTTTCTGGATTTGCCTCGATTCCCCGATGTGACACGATGTAACCCAGGAATTTCCCTGAGGCTTCACCGAATGTGCACTTGCTTGGATTAAGCTTCATCCCGTGGATCCTGAGCACATGGAAGGTCTCAGCCAAATCCTTTATGTGATCGCCGCTTGCCCTGCTCTTGATAAGCATGTCGGCAACGTAGACTTCCACGTTCTTGCCTATCTGGTCCTTGAACATCTTGTTCACGAGTCACTAATAGGTTGCGCCCGCGTTCTTGAGGCCAAAGGGCATTACTTTATAGCAGTATGTCCCTTGGTCCGTCATGAACGACGTGTGCTCCTCGTCCTCGGGACTCATCTTGATCTGATTATAGCCTGAGTACGCGTCCATGAAGCTTAAGAGCTCGTAGCCGGATGTCGAACCTACAAGTTGGTCAATCCTAGGCAGTGGGAAGCTGTCCTTGGGGCATGCCTTGTTGAGGTCGGTGAAGTCCACGCACATCCTCCACTTCCCACTGTTCTTCCTTACCATGACAACGTTAGCCAACCAGTCTGGGTACTGCACTTCTCGGACGAACCCGACGTCCAGGAGTTTCTTGACTTCCACGCGTATGGCCACCAACTTCTCTGTGGAGTAATTCTTACGATTTTGTCTGACGGGCTTGTGACGAGGATCAATGCCCAGCTTGTGGACTATGATCTCAGAGGAGATTCCCGGCATGTCACTAGGTTACTAGGCGAACACGTTCGAGTTCTCCCGTAGGAAGCTGGGTCAGCTGGTCTTGGACGGACTCTGCCAGCGAGCTTCCTCTATGGACGTACTTCTCCGGATCCACGGGATCCAGCGGGACTTGGAAGGTTGGCTCCCCAGGCTGCACGTGCTGCAGCGTCGCCTCGGCCCTGAGGTCGAGGTCTTCCATCGGTTGTGGAAGTGTTGCTTGCGTGGTTTGTGCTAGGTAACACATCCGCCCCGTGGATTGATCCCCGAGGACTTCGCCTACACCACACGGGGTTGGAAACTTCATCTTGAGGTGCGGGATGGAAGTCACCGCACCAAACGTAGCCAAGCATGGGCATTCGAGTATTGCATTATAGACCGAGGGCAGGTCCACAACCAGAAAGGTGAGAACCTTGGACGCCATCCTCGGATACGTCCCCAGGGTCACCTCTAACTTGATGATACCTTGAACCGGCACTGGCTCATTGTCCAGCCCATAGAGTAGCCCTTCTGGCGCTCTCATCTAACTCTTCTTAAGTCCTAATTTGAAATAGGCATCAAGGTAGAGCAAGTTACGGGAGCTTCCATTATCAACAAATACTCATTTCATCTGGTAGTCATTTGCTCTGTCAAAAATGAGTGCCGTTACAACTAGGGGATCGAAGTGAGGAGAAGTTACATGATCCATGTCCCTATTGCTAAAGCAAATAACTTCGTCTTCACCTCTGGGTCCCGTCCTCGGCCTCTTTGCTACTGCGAGCTCATGCCCCTTCCCTCTGGCCGGCCGGCTCGATATCATGTTCACGACTCCCGTAGCCACTCTGTTCCTGGGGCTCAGCCTCGCCGTCGCCCGCTGCTCCGGAAGCTTGTCCGGATCTTTGCAGGAAACGGTTGAGGTGTCCCCTCCTGATCAGCTCCTCGATCTCCTTCTGCAGAGTCCTGTAGTCCTCCGTACTGTGGCCCCCCGAGCGGTGGTAGTCACAGTATTTCGTCTGGTCCCCGCCCTCCGGGTTCTTCAACGGCTTGGGCCACTTCAGAAACTTTTCCTTCCGGATCTGCATCAGGACATTGGTGCGGGGGTCATTTAAAGGCGTGAAGCGTATTGGCCGCGACTCTCTCCGAGCGTTCTGCTCGACCTTGTGCTGCTTCTTTGCTGTCTGGGGACTCTGATAGTCCCCGGCCTTCCTCTTGCCTTCCGCCGCCTTTTGATGGGGGTGCTCGTCCCTCTCTAGCCGCTTGGCGTCGTTGGCCTCCATGGCCGCGATGTATACCCTAGCCAGAGCCTCGGCTTCTATAAAGGTCCGGGGACCCTTATGGATGAGGTGGTTGAAGAAGGCACCTCCCTCAAGAGCCGAGAGAAAAGCGCTTAACTTTACCTCGTCGGTCAGTTTCGGGATTTGCCTAGCCTCAGCTACAAATCGGGCCAGGAATCCTCTCAGGCTCTCCCTATCACCCTGCTTGATCCAGGTGAGGTGCTAGGGCTGCTTCTCCACCCTCCTGCTGAAGGCAAACTGAGAGAGGAAGGCTGCCGCCAAGTAGCTAAAGGTGCGGATGGAGTCCGCCGGCATCCAGTAGAACCACATCCTTGCATCCCCCTTTAAAGTCAAGGGGAAACACTGGCACATGGTTGTCTCATCCAAACCCTGCAGGCTCAGGTGCTCCCGGAAGTGATTGAGGTGGTCCATGGGGTCAGCGCTGCAGTCGTAAACCTCCAGGTTTGGCATTTTAAACTTTGGGGGGAGCACCCTCGTTCTGACATCTGTTGAGAATGGGGACTGGAGCGCATTAGCTCCTCCCCGCTGCTCTCTCCGTGGACTCGATTCCATCCTCTTTCTATCCTCTCCTCCACTCGAAATGGGGCAGTCGCCTTCTTCTCGTTAAGGTAATGCCTCAACTCATAAGGTTCTCAATCCGTACGGGGCTTGGCGGCGGCCTTGGCTCCTTGAAGGGGAGAATCCTGCGGGACCGCCTCTCGGTTGCTGTGCTCACGGCGACTCCGCTGGGCCCCAGAGTTGCGCCTCTCTGGGCTTTCTTCTCGGACTCGAGGACTCAGACAGCCCTCCAGTCCCCATGGGGCCCTGCTGCTGGAGGCGACTTGGGTCCTCAGGTTTTCATG